>PHNY01201852.1:0-14241 GCA_003724115.2 Anethum foeniculum | reverse complement strand
CCATTCATTGCATCTGCATTTCTCCATTAAAAGATAGGTATAGTGCTTGTTTGTGTGTATTTATATATGTAATTGTGTTTACTGGTCCAAGCATCAGTGTATGCATATGGATATTTATATTAGCTGTTTGCTGGGATATAGCCGTTATAAACTATGGCTGACCATTTTGCCCTTCAAAAAGTAACGCTGTCATGTACTTGTTGACGGAATGCATTTAAGTGTTAAAAAAACATAGTCCAGCAGCTATAGTGTCGAACTCAGGATATCAGCCATGAAAGTGCAAAAAAATTAATTTACAGGCCAACATACTGCAATTTACTCTAAAATACCCAACTCATCAACTCATATTTGTACGATAGAAATATAAATATTTTTAGAGATACGTATTAGTGAAAGAATATCTTTTATAAATTGAATAACTCATTTACAAAAGTGCATAATATGTTAAAAACAACAGCATCCCATAATAATAATTTTTATTTAATTTAAATAAAAAAAATTATTTTTAACAGTTTTGTAAAAAACACGCATTTATAAAAGGAAGGGACAGAAAAGGCGGCAGTTAACAGTGAAACCACGCAAAGTCTCCGGCGTAATAAGGTTAATTAAAAGATTAATTAATTAATAATAAGAAAATCAGTACCTAATCATAAACAAAACATTCCTTATCCTCGTCAAACCCCCTCTTCCATCCAGCTTGGCATCTCCTGTAATAATCCCTTTCCACTTGAACAATAATAAAAAATGTATATTTGGCAACTAAAAAAATAATAAAAAAGAAATATCATCATCAACAAGGACTAGCATAGAGAAAATGGAAGCTTGCGGATGAGGGAAGAAACAAACAAACTCTGACCAAATTAAAGCTGCCTCTATTTCTTGCTGCTTCTCAGCCCCTTTTTTTTTTGTACGTATATCTGTGTGTATAGCTCTTCTTCATTTTTATATTCACACACTACAAGGAAAGGATAATTGTGGTTTAGAGTGAATTTCAATCTTGATCTGAAGCTTACCCAACTTTAATTCCAGCAGATCTGACCCCATTCTTCACATTCTCAATCTTCAACATTGTTTGACTTTTGTCTTTGGTGAGTCAACTCAATTGTGCTTTGATTGTAATGAATTGTGTGTGAATTGGGGTGCTTGGTGTAAAGTTTGGATCTTTAGTTGGTGTTTACTTGATTCTTGTGAAAAAGGTGCGATCTTGAATCTTTGTTGCTTTCAAGATATTGTGTTTATTGTGCTTTTCGTTGCGGCTTTCGGTTTAATGGAATTGGTTATGATTTTATGACTGAAATTTTGATACATTGGATTTTTGAGTTGTGAATCTTTGGTTTAGTAATGTAGTGGTGCCAATGGTGTTAGTAAAGTGTGTCTGCTTAAGTTTGTAACTGTTTGTATTGTTTTTCGTTATACACGGGTTTGGTTATTATTGTTGCAAGTCTGATATTTTTGTGGTTTCAGTGGTGAGCAGTTGGAGTTTGGGTTGGGGTTAGTTAAGTTCGATGAGAGTGAAATCAGTTTAAAGTTCTCCTTTGGAAAATATAGTTGGTGGAGATGCCTCCATCTCCATCAGTGAGACGCTCACCTGGAAGGGAGCTTAAAGCAGACAATCACAAGAGAGGGCGCAGTCTTGAAGGCGGGATACTCTTTAAAGAGAAGGAAGAAGATCTTGCTTTATTTAATGAAGTTCAAAATAGGGAACGAGACAATTTCCTGCTGCAGTCGAGCGATGATTTTGAAGACACTTTCTGTATTTCCCGATACCTACTTCTTTCATAGAAGTCCTATTTGAATTGTGAGAATGTTTTGTTATGCTTGTATTATAGCTGACAACTGTTTTTATCTGGCTGTTGATATTTGCAGCTACAAAGTTGAGATACTTTTCAGATCATAAGCTTGGGTTATCCGTTCCTGTACGAGGAGAAAGTAGCAACCTGCTAAATACCGAGGAGGAAAAGAATGACTATGACTGGTTTGTTTTTTAATTTATTTTTGTGATTTTACACTTTATAATGTTCTGTTACCTATGCTGCTTTAATCCACAATTTGCAGTATTTTTAATGGAGAAGTAGATTAATATTTTTGGCATCGAAGTTAACAACTGCTGATAGCCGTATTCTGTGTACCTGTTGAAGTTTAATCATTTAGATAAAGTTACCATGTTTACAACGGATCATTAAGTGACACTAAAAAAGCAAATTGCATTTCATCATGAATTTGATGAGAAGAACGTGGTTACGTGAGTACTAATACAACTCTTTGTACTATACGGACAACTCTAAATGAACAGAAATTGGCTTTTACTGCTATTGGTTGTTACTTTGGCTGTGTTCCTGTAATTGTAATATTTATTTTTCGCGCAACAATGAATGGTCATCATTCTGCCACTATTGTTGCATTTTTCTCTATATCAAAGCATATGCATTATTTACTTAACATAAGTGTGGTGCCCTTGCAGGTTGTTAACACCTCCGGACACTCCACTTTTCACTTCTCTAGATGATGAGGTACCTCCACTGACTCTTCCACAGAGGGGAAGACCACGAAGTCAACCCATTTCAATCTCAAGATCCTCCACGGTATCATAAATTTACTTTACTCTAGTAGGCTGGACATTTATTGTCAGTTCCATTATAATATAAATTGCTATTTGACGCTTCTGTTGTCTTTTTATATTTTTTCTAGCCCTTGCTTACAACACTAAAACTGTTGTGTGATGACAGATGGAAAAGAGTCGAAGAAGCAGTAGAGGTAGTGCAAGTCCAAATCGCCTAAGCCCATCTCCCAAGTCTAGCAGCAGTGTTGTCCAAGCAAGAGGCAGGATGTCATCAGCACCTCATTCAAGTCCAACCCCTAGTTCACGACATGTCAGTCCTTTGCGTAGGCCATCTCCCCCACCTGGTAAACCCTCAACACCCACTCGAAGGTCAACCACACCAACGCCAAGAAGGGTGAGCACAAGTTCTATCAGTAATGCTGCATCTTCTGGTGTAAGGGGTATATCCCCCGTAAAGTCAAATAGAGGAAACTCCGCTTCACCAAAAGTAAGGGCTTGGCAATCGAACATTCCTGGTTTTCCCTCTGAGGCACCTCCCAATCTTCGTACTTCCCTGGCTGATCGACCAGCATCATATGTGCGGGGATCTTCACCAGCATCCAGGAATGGTAGAGAGTTTCCTTCTAAGTCTGGCCGACAATCAATGTCACCAACTACAACCAGAAGTATCGGCTCATCACATAGTCATGATCGAGATCGATTTAGCTCTCGAAGTAAAGGTTCGATTGCATCATCTGGTGATGATGATGCAGATTCTCTTCTATCCATTCCAATAGGTGGCTCAGAGCAATTGTCAGCAAGGAGGATGGGTTCGTCTCCAAATAAAAGAGCTCCAGCATTTTCCAAAAAACCATATAGAACAGTAGCCTCTAGTCCTGCTCCAAAGAGATCCTTCGACTTGGCACTTCGACAAATGGTATTTTGCAATTTGTTTGATTAATATTAATTTTATTGTTTTATCAGTTTATGTGATTTGACTTGGCACTTTAACATGTGATATCTTGCTATTCATTTAAGTGATTTCTTCATTAAACTGATTCGTCTGAAACATTAAACCAGAAGTGATAAAAGGGGATAATATAAATTTGATTTGATTAGACACAATGAATAACTTTGCTGTCCCTGGTACTAATATTGGAGTTGAGTTTTGTAATTTTCATTTACTATCTTGTTATATATCTTTTAAGTGTGAAGGATTTCTAGAGACGGGAACCAAGAACACAAAATGACAAAATTATGGAATAAAACAATGAAAAGATAGAACTAGGCCAATGTAACAGCGGTACTCAGAAAAACCATTCTTCTCCTAGGTTTTATCGACCGCGGAAAGGAGAAAATTTGATGGATCATAATTCGAAAAGCGTTAAATGTTCTCGATATTAAATAATCAATGTATATCAGACATTTTATATGCGGAGATGATAAGAATTGTATTGAATATTTAATTTAACCTATCCTGGAACGTAAGACAACTAATGTACCATAGAACTTCCAAAATAATAGTAATAAAGATATGAAATTAATGATACTCTCCCAAAGTAAAGCTTAATAGTTCTGTATAGACACAATATAATTTACAATCATAAATAAATAGAAGTGTCAGATTTTGCATGCATCCTCCATTTAGGAAAAAAAAAAGCAAAATTACTCGGGGTTTAATGTTTCAAAGTCGGAGTATCCTAAACAACCTAGTTACCCAGTTTGAAGTGATGAATATAACATACACGGACTTGAATAAGAACGGGCTACAACCAGTTGCCATTTAAAACACACCTGAAAAGGTTACCTTTCGTTAGTCATCTGAGGTTAGTCCCATGCACATATCACTGTTTTTAGGTTAATGTTTTTCTCATCCAGATAATGCCTATAGCATCACCTGTTGATATTTCCCCAAATCCAAACTTGACACCGGTCTTAATGAGATGAAAGGAGATATACTGAGTTTCGCATGAACATTATGTGACGAAATTTATGTTTTGAACTTTGGTTGGGTTCTTTACAGAATTGAGCAAAACTTAGATGGAATATGAGCATTACTCTAAATATGTGTGCTGTTGAATCTGATATATTTTTTTTGTAAACTTAACTGTTTTTCGTTTGCAAAATGGTTAGAATTAGTAAATATGTTATACAGGTATGGCAGTTTAGGATCATGTTCTTGTAATTTTGAACTATATAACATTGTATTCAATATCAAGTTATCACTGTGATGATAACTTTGCAGTTCTAATGTTGCTACAGTAATAATCTAGTATTAGGACTTGGGCTGAGGTGGTTTGGTTCGAGGATACATCGGAATTTTAGAGCTCAGATAGACTGAAATAGACACGAAAAATATATATGAGATGATCACCCAAGTGTTTCGCAACATTTTAGGATGAGATTAATTTTTAAAGAAGATCTGAGGAATATACATGCACACTAAATGCTGAAAAGATACTAGATCAAGATTTTTCACTGTTATATTTTATAATGCGCTTGCATATTTTTTCTCAATGGTTTTTATGTGAGAATAGGAATTAGTGTATTTATTGTGCAAGACATAACTTATATTGCTAGAAGTATATGTGTCACACATGAAGAGATAATTTATCATTTTATTTGTAGGATCATCGTAAGAGTCCACAGAATATGTTCAGGCCGCTGTTATCTAGTGTTCCCAGTTCAACCTTGTATGCTGGGAAAACAAGTGCTGCACAGCATGCAATCACATCCAGGAATTCAATCACAACTAGCAGCAATGCAAGTTCTGATCAGGTCACTGGTGGAGAGCATGATACTGAAGGAAGTGAACAAAATCAGGAGGACATAACTAGTGCATTTGTAGAGAGCCTTGAGGCTCCTCTTGTGTATACTCAGGATGAGGTTTTTGACTTTGATAAGGCCGATGCACTAAATGAAAGTATCACGCGTGAAACCCATGATGGATCTCTTTGTTCTCAGCATGCTGACTTTGGTGGAAGCCTTACGGTTGACTGTGAGACTGGTAGCTATGAAAATCGCAGTAACTATGCTACTGGTATGGAAACTGTTACAGCTTCTGGAACTTCTGACGCTGCTTTGGATCATGACGGTCCTGAAGACATGTTACTTTGTCAAAGCTGTGGGAATATGTACTATGCCACTGATATAACAGATGGGAAATTAAATGTTTGTCAGGACTGCAGGCCAGATGTGTTCTTGACTATCAGCAATATTGTGACAGCCCCAATCAGTGCTGGGAACTCTCCGGTATTTTCTACAAAGATTTTGGAAGATTCGGGTTCATTTGGCATAACAGATCCTCCTGTAGTGGTACCTGTGTCTTCTGGAGTGACTAGCATAGCTGATCCAGGAACCCGCCAGCATGAAAATACTACCAAGGAAAACCCGAGTTCCTACAGTGAGCCAATTTGGGATTTCCTGTCCACAGATTCTGTTTCAGGAAATTTGGTAGGAGGAGATAAGAGGCATGCTAACCCGCAAGTAGTAGGTCAACCTACTACCTACAGTGTACCTGAAGGTGGTACCGATGATCTGCAAATAAAAAAATCTCTTGACTATCCACCTGTTAGTGCTTCAGGAGGGACAGGCATCTCCGTACTTCTGAACAGATCAAGCAGTGGGAGAGGTGCATTTCTCCAAAGCAGGTCTTTTACCGCCAGCAGTAATTCTTATGATGATTCATCTTATGTAAGAGATAGTGCATATAGCTTGAGAAGCTCTTATGGGCATGGCAGTTTGTCAGCATCATCTTCAGTTGACTTGGGTTTGTATAGACAAACAGAGGCTCGTGTTCAACGGCAGCTAAGTGGGAAACAATCTGATGTGGAAAATTACAAGCATGACATGAATACTAAACATCGGCGAACTGGCTCATCTTTGTCCGCTGCTTCAAATCCTGCATTGCAAACTTCAAGTCTTACACCAGGCATGCTTGAACAAAGTCCTGATGCATCTCTTTCCGAAGATAGAAATGATGCAATTGTAAAACTTGTAGATGCTCAGGACCAGTTACTATCTGCAGAAACTATGGAAGAAGATAATGTGTACACTGATGGTGAGAGTACCTATAAGTGTGGAACTATGGATGCTTCTCCTTCGGAATCGTCAGCCCATGTACTAGACAAGCATCAGCTTAGTACGTTAACCTCATTTTTCAACTCTGAAGAGTCTTCTTCATACGAGAATGGTGAAGACTTGACCTACAATTTGAAAAATGTTGGGACTGGAGAAGCATTAGCCATTTCCTTGGAGTCTTCTGTTGTAGGGGAAGAGACCGTGCCAAGTTCTTCTGTTGACATGGCGAAAGGTCCTAAATTTAATTCTCAAAGTTCCTTGGATAAAATTTCTGAAATAGAAACTGAGAATGTTCATCAAGCTTCTCTGGAGATGCCTTCTGATACTGTCTCCTCAAGTTCAAGAAGCAGCATGGGCGAATTACTGGATCCTCACAATACTACCACATCTGATAAAGATATTTTCCTTCCAGAACCTGATATTTCAAATGACGAACATCACACCCTTGGTACGTACATGCGTATACGATATTTTAGGATTATTTTAATGTTTAAAGTCACATATATTGTGTCCTTGGTATGTACATCCTTATTGTTGTAGATAAAATAATTAATAAAGTGGAGAATAAAGATTATGCATGTGCAAACATCACAACTAAGGACGATAAAATTCTTTAACACTAGATTGACAATATTGTAAGGTTCACCATATATATTGATCCACTCCATATCTGAAATGCCTCGACTTGAAGTAGCTCCTCCCAGTCATTACCTGAAACTGAACATAAGATTTGCTAGGCAAGAACCTGTTTCTAAGGGTAAAGATATTGTACCTAGCATCAACTTATTGTTACCTATGCCATAAGAACTGATTCGTACTCCTGTTAAAATTCAGCCACATTTAAGTAATGAAAAATCAAGTAACTGGGTACGAGAAATAGGAGTTGTTATAGTTATAATCTTATCAGTTTGCTGTTGTGAAAGTTTTTAAGGAAATAAAGTGCCAGAAGAAAAGAAAGAAAGTTGCATAGTTATCTGACGGGTTCCGATGTCCATAATAAGTACTGAAGCATTGTAACAGAGAAGGGAGGAGGATAACCATAAGTATTGGGCTACCCTAGTTTTAAGCCAGGGTAGCAATTAGTCAATCAATTTTTTTATGCTCCGGTTCTCGTTCGATAATACATGTGGGGTGTGTGTGTGTTTACATTTTTTAGCCTGCTCAAGATAAACCTGCAAGTGTATGCTGTGTTGTGGATACTTGAATAACATGCTCATTACAGAGGAATCAATGGTGACGGTTGAGGGTAAATGTGGATCTAAAGCTAGAAGCTTGACTCTGGAAGAAGCAACAGATACAATACTCTTCTGCAGCTCTATTGTTCATGATATGGCCTATGATGCTGCAACCATAGCAATAGAAAAGGAAAACCCTGCTCCATTGGAAGGATCTCGGCCAATGGTTACTATATTGGGAAAAGCGAACCCTGAAAGAAAGGATGCCCAACCCAGAACTGCAGTGAAACGCACTTCAAAGACCCAAAAAACTAAGCCAAAGCAAGCTGAAAGCGACATGAAGCCTCCTAGCAACACCGGTAACGATGAAAATATTGACGTAACTACAAACCGTATTGTTGGAGCGTATGATAGTGATGCCAAGAGTATGAAAGCACCTCCTAAGCTGGAGTCCAAGTGCAATTGTACAATAATGTAAAAAGTTCCTTACTTGGAAGTGTGCTATTTGCTGCAAGTGCTTCTCTCTTCATTCAATTTAGAAGAGAAGGTACTGGGTCTTTTTCATTTATTTGGGTTGATTTTTACAGCATCATTGGCAGATGCTATTTGTTGTTTCGCATAGTTTATTGGTAACAACACATCTTTGTAGTGTCATAATCTTTGTAAAGTTCAGATATTGATTAGGCTAATAGTACTAAGACATTGGAGGTTGTTAGTCATTTGTATGGTTATGGTCTTCGACAACTAGAGCAAGCTTCAAGTCCCTTGTTGAGGTGATAAGAGGAATGGTAATGTCATCAACATGAGCACTTCTTGTTCATGTACCTTCTTGATCTATATGTATTTTGTAGCTAATTTCTTGGAAGCAGCTGTTTGTATTGACCTATAGTAGTTTAAAGATAGATGAAAAACAATAAAGAAGTGTATTTTATTTGTTCATATTAGTGAGAAAATACTAGTGGGGTATCTTATTTGGTATGAAGAGTGAGGTGTCTTTATTTATTTTTGTGAAGAATTACATAAACTAGCGTTTTACTCGTTTTACGTATCCAATCGCAGATTCATAATTACCAGTAATCTTTACAATTAAATGATATTTAAAAAGAATATGGATCTAAAGTTAATCTCAGAAAATTTTTCTTGAAATTATGAGAAAAGTATATAAAAAACTTAATCTTGACATTTATATACTTACCATGATTTTGTTTTGTTTTAAAATTAGAAAAGTGAATAGTCAAATTCTTAATTAAATACACACAAATCAATACCTACCATAGTAAATTTTTCTTGCAGCCTATCTCGAGATCCTTAAACTCATATTAAAATATAAAATATAATTAAAATTAGAGAATTTAGAGAAAATAATACATCTTACCAATTTATTTTCCAAAATACGGTGTTTCTTTTTTCCTTTCGTTATTACAGTTTCTCCATTTTTTTCAACAACGTGATCTCCTACCTTTTCTCCCCTTTTTCATCCTCTATCGCATCTTTATCATCCTTTACCGTCATTATCATCCTTCATCATTACGAAAAATTGCAATTAGTTGATTTGATTATTTCTAAAATTGCAATTGTCTGCTAGTCTGTTTGCTTTTTGGTTGATTCATGAATCATGAAGTTGCTTATTGGTTGATTTAATTAATTTATTTTTGTGGATATCTACTGTTTGACATGATGTTACGAAGAAATATAAATTTATTTTTGTTGATTCTAATTGATTAGATGTTGAATTGAAATTGATTTGGTTTGTAACATATGCAACCAGCAGTAAATGCAACTGATAAATCCCAAAATCAACATTCGGAAAAATAAAATTAAAGTTACTATATAAGGTGCAAAGTCGCATATCGTATTTTTCAAGGCAAAACTTAGAAAAACGTAATTTTTTAATTAATTTTTACCATATTTTTGGAAAAAAGAATGTATAATAACAGTAATTTTTTTTTAAAAAAACCTCGGAATCACCAATTTCCCCTTTATATAAATTGAATAATTTTATTTTATTATTTAAAGTTAGGTTAGAATTTTATATGTATCAATTAAATTACTTATTATTACCATTTGTTAGATAAACTATGTAATATTGACCTATCTATTATATAGATAATCGATAAAAAGAAATAAAATAGCGCACTTTTGAAAGTAAGCTCAATTACTCATTTTTTATATTACTCTTAAGTTATACCATTATTTTTGGATTTTACACATATCTATACTATATTATAATAGACGAAACATTAAAAGTTTGGTGGTCGGCCGGTTGGTCAGTACANTTAATTACCCTTACTTAATTATTCGTGATATTTTTACTTAATTGCCCTTACTAATAACTTCTATTTTAATCATAATTTGTATATAAACTAATTACCTTTTTCAATTAAAACACATTACCTTCTTTTTTTTTCAAATTAAAACGGGGAGGTGGAAACATTAGAATGAGCAATTACCTTAATCATATTTATTTTGAAGTTATATTTATCAAACTTAGCATATAAATCAATTACTTTTTAAAACTACACTATGTTACTTTTTTATTTTTTTCAACTAAAACACCCATTTTCCAAAAATATCACGGGCAATTATATTTAATAAAATAAATCTATACTATATAATATAAATGAAATATTAAAATTTTGGTGGTCCATCGGTTGGTACCCGCTAAAATTACTCTATTACCCTTATTTTTTTTTTCTAAAAATGTCACGGGCAAGTTTATATAATAAAGTAGAATAATAATAATATAATTATTAATAACTAACCAATCAACTTTTTTATATCACGGACAACTAAAATATTACTCTTTTCCAAAAATATCACATGAAATTCTATTTAATAAAGTAAAATAATAATAATAATAATAATAATAATAATAATAATAATAATAATAAAATTATTAATTACTAACCAAATACCCTTTTTCATCTAAAATATATTATTCTTTTTTTCCGACCAATCACATTCTTTTCCAAAAAAACATGGGCAATCATATTTTAATAAAATAATAATATTATTTTAATAGTAAAAGATATTATTTTTTAATTCAAGTTAAAATTAAAAAATATACAATATTAAAGAAAATCCGTGCATCGCACGGGGTTTAAGCTAGTATATATAATATACATATACTTCTTTTCATCTTTTCTGTCGATCTTCATCTTTTTGACGAAGTCGCGAAAAATGAAATTTGATTGTTACTTCTTCTTTTTCTGATTTTTACTCTCTACCCATTTTTCATATCTATTTATATTATATCGATTTATTCTTCGCCAATACATACTTCTTTGATAAATTATTTTGTTTCTTCCAAGTTGTCTTTTCTTTCTTTGTTTTAATTCCACGTGCTGATTTGTTTTAAAATTTTGTCGAGCCTTGTGATTTGCATGGTGATTCCGACTTGTATTTAGTTATTTATATATGGTGATGTCTGTAGATATTGATGTTAGTGGTGATCATGATCATGGAGATGTGTTGAGAAGTAGTAGGAAATGAAAATGCAGGTGTTGTGGTAATTCGATTCTGGTGCTTCCAATATGTACTTGGTGATCTTGATCGGATATGACATATATTTAGAAAAATCAGTTCATTTTATCCCACAATAAGAGTAAAAGAGATCTTATCCAAAACTTTGGTCCTTGACGACTAATAATAAACACCGCTAGATCTTGAAATAAATAGATGATAGTCATCGAATAAAAGAAAAATATTTTATGTTTTTATGATCTCAACAAAAAAAATTAGGTGCCCAAAATAGAATAGAATACTAAATTTGAAATTCGTAACTGTATCTTCTCTTTAAATTTTGGATAATTTTAATTAGATATTACTTTTTAAACCATCACTAAATTAAAGATTATATCGTGAGCTTTGTGTGGCTGTAAAATTACCAAAATCTGATTTCTAGAACTCAAGATAGAACCGAAATAAAATCAACTGAAACCCGATAAATATTTTTTTTCTGCTAGGGAAATTTATTCTATCTATTTGTTTCAACTCCAATTTGATTATTCCTTTAACTATTTCAAATGATCGCTAGATCTTAAAATAAATAGATAATAGTTGTTTGATCATAAAATAAAAGGAATATTTATATTTCATGATTTAAACAAAAAAAAAATGAAGCAGCTATCATATTATTGCATATTGTATAGTTCAGTAGTTCATGGAAATCATATCCTAGTAATTATATAAATACAGTTTAGGTTTAACACTATAGTGTTGCTTAACATTATTATTATTATTCGTGTAACCTAATAGCTCTCAAGGATATATGTTCATCATTTGAGAGAGTAGTTTATATTTTGTAATCAGTTTTTGTTGTACAAAAACTGTTCTTCATATTCTGTGTTGAATTTTGATTTGACTGTCAATACTATATTCAACTCATCTTCTACCTTGGGCCTAATAGTAGATAAGGAAATCTTGAAATATAATGTGATTATTTTAAAATTTAGGTATGTTCTCTTATTGTTTTAAAATAAATTTATTAAAAATTTTTTTAAATTAAAGTCTATTTTGAGAGCTTCGTGTGTGATGTAAATTCGTCAAAATATGATTTTTAGAATTTAAGATGAAGCGGAAATAAAATCAAATGAAACCCGGTAATTTTTTTTCCTGCTAAACAGATTTATTCTTTTTATTTCTTTAACTATTTCAAAGCACCTTTAGATCTTGAATTAAATAGTTGAATTAATGTTCGATCTAAAATAAAGGAATATTTATATTTTCATGATTTAAACAAAAAATTAGTAGGCATTATAAATATAATTAAAAAATTAATGCAAAATTTATAACTAATTTTTGCTTCAATTTATGGATAAATTTAGTTGGGGATTGATTTTTAAACTATATATAAATCAAAAATTATTTCGTCAGTTTACGTGGGTTGCAAATTCGTGAAATTTTGAATCCTAGAACCGAAGATAGGACCGAAATAAAATCAAATGAAACCTGACTAATCAAAGTTTGAGAAGAAATATTTGTATACTCATAATTGATTTAAGAATATATATATATACAATTTGACATATAAAATATGTAATATATGAATATTTTAAATCAATTGTCTACTGTATTTAAATTAAAATGATTAAGTAACTGTGGTTCGTGCAGGAGGATGAGAGTTATAAATAAAGAAATTTTTTACTATAAGGCGATTGGTCTAAAGAGTGTTATGTTATTCGTCTAAAATAATTGAATAATTTATGTAAAATTCAAACCTGTCTTTTCTCTTCGATTTCAGGATAATTTTAGTTGTATGCTACTTTTTAAATCATCACTAAATTATATATTATTTCGTGAGCTTCACGTGGGCTGTAAAATCATCAAAATCTGAGTTATAGAACTCAAGATAAAATCAAAATTAAATCAAACAAATTTCAATAAAAATATTTTGCTAAGCAAATTTATTCTTTTTATTTGTTTCAACTCCAATTTTATTTTTTTTCATCAACTCTTTCAAATGGACGATAGATCCTGAAATTAATATTGAAATTAATAGATGATAGTTGTTTGATTTAAAACGGATTTTTTTATTGAAATATATAAGTATTTTTTAGCATATAAAAATATGTGAATATGTTAAATTAAATAACTACTATATTTGAATTAGAATTATTAGTAAATTATAGTTAGCGTAATTGGATGAGAATAGTAAGGAAGGAAATTTTTAATATAATATGATTGGTCTAAGATTTAGAAGTTTTCTTTTATTAGTCTAAAATTATTTTAAATTTTCTGATGGTTAACTGCATTCCTAGTTAGACTCATATATTATAAGGAATGAATGATATGTATGGAAATAGGAGATTTGTAATCTGATTGGCCTACGTTTCAGGCGCGGCCTCCCATTGGTTAAAATTGCATGAAAAAAAATATGCAATTAGTTAAGTCGATGGTGTGGTTAACTCAGGTATCATAAAGAAAGATTTAAATATGGGAACATAAGTTAAACATTCGGATTACTACAAGAGAGGTAATAACTGCTAAAAATGAAAAATACAAGTTCATCTATGAACATATATAGATTTGATAAAAAATTACGTATAAAACGATGGGTAAAAATACCCCTCTATCTTTTTATATTTGACATTTCATTGTTTTCTCACATTTTAAAAAACTGTATAGTTAAATTTCACTTTTTTTCCTGTAATTTAAAATATTAATTACATATATTTTTTGTAAAGAAATACATTGAATATAATTGTCATGCAACCAAAAATTTAAAAATATGCGTCAAAAAGCCAAATGTTAAATATTAAAACCAAGAGTAAGTATTTATTATATAATCCTTACTTTGATTTATCAGACATATTATACTCAAAGATATTCTCAAAAAACATGGAATATTATATTAGAGCATCTCCAATTATCCAACATGCTATTCCTTGTAAATATAATATATATATAAATAGATATATAAATATATATATAAATATAAATATATAT
>PHNY01201818.1:10308-21920 GCA_003724115.2 Anethum foeniculum | reverse complement strand
AAGGGTATTTTCGGAATTCTAGCTTATATTGATTTCCTATATAAGTTGAGACATGTATTATAAACTTCAAGTTGATTATAATAAAGTTTTATGTTTCTCTTCTATCTCTAAAGTTATCAAATCTAACCTTAAAACGACTAAGTTGTTAACTAATCCCAAAAGATTTGTCTAATGTTCACAAATCTTACTATAGTGATCTTAATCATGAAGCTCAACATCACGGAGGCGTTTAATTTATGATTAATGAGCTCGGACTCAGTTAATGGATGTTATATATGATTAAGAACCTCTTTTAGTGTTTCCGTTCATTGAAATATGTACTTTAGTATATAAAAATACAATTGAATATAGCACTGCAACACGAAAGATCCAAAAACGCAGTTAATCCCATTACAGTAGAATCAACAGTAGTATGATTAACTAGCTAGCTAATTAACTAGCTACTTTTACAAGGTATAGAATCTGAGCTATATATACATGCATATATACAGTATATTTATAGCTCTTCGATTCAAATATAGAGTCCTTAGGTTAAGGGAAAGAAAGAACACTCTACCATTTACATGTATCAATCTTCAACAACTTGAACTCATCAGTACATTGAAGGTGTTCTTGTCATCAACCTTAGTCGCTTGCACGATTGAGCAAACATTCTAAAAAATGCCAAAACAAACATTAGGTCAGTTCATTACTAACAAATAGTCCATTTTTTTAAGCTTGTAAACTAGTATTAGCAAAATCTCTTGATATGAAGAGTTTATCTCTTGTCGTCCCAGATTCTGAGTTCGATTCTAGCTCACCCTAGATTTGCTATAACAGATATTCGTTTATGAAGCATATAAACCTCATTATTAAAAAAAAAATTACTCTAGTTTGTGTTAGAAGTAGGAGTTAACTGGATCTTATGTACTAAATATTTTGTTTCAAACCTAGCTAATACATGTGGGTTTTTTTGTGTAAATATGGTAAATGCTTAATTGTGACTTACTTCCATGGAACATCTCCAAGTAGCATCCAGTCACCATCTTTATCTTCATACGTTGGTACATATTCGACCGTCCCATTAACAATATCCACCAGCTTCTTCTCATTACTTTCAGTGAAAATACCAAACAACTCTGGTAACGCACTCAACAATTGATCATAGCTATCATAACTTTGTAAATCAATTTTTCTCAAATAAGGAGCTCCATCCACAGCCACTTTCACGTATCTCCTACTCATTGTAATGCTCTTCCGATGCTCCTTCACCGGGGGCCATCCCACCACCATAGCCTTGTTGTTTTTGGTTGTTGTCGTGGAAAACGATCGTTTTGTGCCTCGTGATTCTCCGGGCAACCCTAGTGTCAGCTCAGTTTCTTCGTAATTCATGTTAACTGAGGTGACTGATAAAGGTGACATAGATTCTTAATGTAATAAATTATTTTATGTTGTAGTACAACGTTAATATCGAGAAAATGTGATTAGGAACTCGTTTGGGTGGTAGTGTGTGTGACAATGGTACAGTAAAACAATATGTATGAGCATATACTTATACAAGGTGGAAGGGACAGATGGCCGGGAGATATGATGACCAATGGAGACACGTATCTTCGTGTCACCCGCTATTTCATTATGCAAATTAAACTTATGCGTGCATGTGTTTCCAAATTTGAGTGATAAAAACTGTGGATCCCGGCTGTCGGTCAAAGTCGGGCCCTCGATATATACACATGTTTCCATCCATTAATCACTTTTCACTTTTGAACAGTGATTGAAATATACATATATAATTTATAAAAGTGACGAAGTAATTTGGTAACAAGAAAATTTGAGTTTTGTTGTTGAAATCAAAATCTTTGATAGTAGTTTTTTATCAGAAAATTGAACGGAATGTGGTGGTTGTATGTAATTGGTGGTTGAGATTGCTTAAGGTAAATGGTGGCTATTTTGCGCTCTCAACTTCTTACCTCTTACAATTTGATACTAGTCTACTATCCATGCATAGCCTACTTTAATCAACTATAAATAATAAGAGGCACAAGCCAAACTTCATTGATAATACTTCCTTATATGTTCCGCATTCCAAGCTCGTGGTATAAGTTTGTCATTCAAGTCCTCAAGATGATAAGTTCCTTGGCACAAGATGGACTTAATCTTGTATGGACCCTCCCAATTAGCTCCAAACACTCCATGGCCAGCTATCTTTGTGTTTGACATGACCTTCCTCAGAACCAAGTCACCAACTTTCAACAGCTTCGCCTTCACTTTTTTATTGTAGTACCTTGCTACTCTCTGTTGATATGCAGCCAACTTCAATTGTGAATTGAACCTTGCTTCTTCTAAAAGATCCAAATGCAACCTTTGATTAACTTCAACTTCTTCCTCAGAATAATGATCCCACCGGATTGACCCCGCTTGAATCTCAACTGGAACCATGGTCTCGCATCCATAAGTCAATACAAATGGAGATTCTCCGGTAGTTGATCGTAGAGTAGTATTGTAGGACCATAGTACCATTGGAAGCTTTTCAGGATAATTTTCTTTACTTTCTTCCAGCTTGGCCTTCAAAGTGTGTTTGATGATTTTATTAATGGCCTTAGTCTGTCCATTACTTTGGGGATGATAGACTGCAGCAAAGTCTTTCTTTATACCCAAGTTATTACAAAGCTCTCTCAACTCTTTGCTGTCGAACTGTTTTCCGTTTTCAGATACAAGCTTGTACGGGATCCCAAATCTGTACACAATCGAAATGAGTACAAAATCTCGGATCTTCTTTGCAGTGATTGTAGCTAAGGGAATAGTCTCTACCCACTTGGTGAAATAATCCACAGCTACCACAGCATATTTAACCCCCCCCCCCCTTCACCTTAGGAAGTTCTCCAATGAGATCTACCCCCACATAGCAAACGACCACAGACTCATCATAGAATTCAAAGAAGTAGTCGGAACAGCCTAGTAATTGACAAAACGTTGACAACGATCACAAGCCCGAGTGAACTTAAATGCATTTTCCTTCATTGTGGGCCAGTAGTAGCCTTGTCTTAACACCTTCATGGTCAAAGAACTACCCCCGAGTGATTGCCGCAGATTTCTTCATGCACTTCCCTCTGGATGTAGTTACAATCTTCATCATCAATGCACTTCAATAGAGGTTGATTAAAACCTTTTTTGTAAAGAACTCCATCATACTCCATATACCTTGCTGCCTGTTATCAAAGACGTCTAGCCTCAACCTTATCCTTTGGGAGTTTCCCTTTGCGGATATATTCTTGAAATGGAATCAAGATCTATGATAGTGGTTCTTCGTCGAAAAATTGAACGGAATGTGGTGGTTGTATGTAATTGGTATCTGAGACTGCTTAGGGTAAGTGGTGGCTCCTTTGCGCTCTCAACTTCTTACCCCTTACAATTTACCTATGTACCCCTATTTAAGGGGGATCAAGCCAACGTAGTTCTTGGAGGACAAGAAACCTAAATGGGTTTTTAGGCTTCCCATCTCGAGGCCCAAAAGAGAAGCTTCAGGAAACCGACTTCTACTAGCTTTAGGAATGTCCGCCGATGAGGCCTAGTCACAAAGGCCCAAGGCTCGTCCAAGATTTTGAGACTTCACGGATAAGGCATCTCCCCGGCCGAGGATAACCCTCCGCTACCAGCTGTTTCTCTATTCCTTGGACGCAGGTATAGCAATGACTTACACCAAATGTTGGACATATCCATGTCCCCCGAATGAGAATCACCAGCCAGATAACAGGACAGGTGATACCAAGCTTTTGGGTGCAAAGTGAAAGATACTCCAAAGTCTCCCAACGATGACACTCGTTGACTATAGAGACAGAGCTCCCAAAGCACACACCAAGGTTCATCCCACATTTCCAACGAAGACACCCGTTGAATACAGGAGAAGGCCTTTAATATAGGCATAACCCTAGAGGTCTCTAACCACAGACACCGCCTTCATAAAGTTGCATCTTAGGAAAGAGTTCTTCAATTGATACCTGTAAAAATACGTTAGTAATAATCATCCATCTTACATCGCTTGGGCCCTGTAGCTTTCCCCAGACAACAATCAAATCAGAAAACCTAATTCCTCTCAGTTTCCCTAATTTAATTTCAATTGACCCGAGTTGGACCCGTAAAAATATGATATCAAATTTTGGCTATAACAAAAGTTTTATTATTAAAAAATTATCTCATTTAGTTTAGTTTTTATTTATTTTAACTTTTAAACTCTTTCAAATAATCATTTTTAATTTTGATCAAAATATTTAACAATTGATCACCAAAGAATCAAATCAGACGACTAACTCGAGATGAAAGGAAGTCCATGCTTGATCGTTATATTTGGAAGCAAATTTTGTGTGATGTTATTTTACGAAGAATTTAATGTAAGTTATTGCGTAATATATACTTTCTCCGTCCTATTTTCATGTATATTTTGAAAATTTTACGCATATTAAGAGAAAAATAGTTGGATATGATTTTTTTTTTGCTATATCTCTTTAATTAATTTATTGAAAGTTAAGAGTAGAGTTGAGTTTCAAAAAAAATGAACTCTTGAAATAAGAAATTTTTAGATAATTTTGAAAAATAATCGTTAAATTTGTATTAAAAGAAGAAATGGACATGTAAATTGGGATAAATTTTTTTTTAAAAAAAATGAATATGTATAATGAGACAGGGGGAGTAATATCAAATCTCATTATCGAATATAAAATTAATTTTAACGACCAATTGCACAAACACCCCACCTTATTAGGTCGAGGTCCTTATTGCACAAACACTTTTATTTTAATCGATTTGATGTATTACAATAATCTTCACTTTATTAGGTCGACGTCTTCGTTGTACTCACAAGCACATATATGAAATCCGGGTAGTACGTGTGCATTATTGGCTGGGTAAAGTTCTGTTTCATTATTATAACCAACCAGACAATTAAATACATACATGATACACCACCCTAGGGCTGAGTATTCGGTCAGATCAGTCCAAAACCGGACCAAACTGAATAGCCGAAAATCGAAATATTGTTTTTTCCGGGACCGAACAGGACCAAAGTTATTTTATTGACCGAACCGAACAGAAATAATTCGGTTCGATTCGGCTTTGAACCGAATGGACCAAAAAAATTTTTAATTTTTTTTATTAAAAATAAAATCAAAATTTATCAAATTTAAAATAGCATTAAAGTAATATGACATAGAAAGATCTATAAATGTATAAATACAATTAAAAATTAATAACTATACATATATTTTTTAAGATATATGTAAATTGTATATAATATAAAATTTATAATATTTATTATTCGTACTATTCGGTTTATTCGGTCCAGATCGAAATATTTTTAAAAGAACCGGAACGAACTGATTTATATTTCGGTCTATTCGGTCCGGACCAAATAGACCAAATTTCTGAAAAATTAAAACCGAATCAAACCGAATTATCATGGTTCGGTTCGGTTATTCGATTCAGTTCGGTTCGGTTCTGCTCACACCTATATCAACCCATTATAATAACACACCATAAATCAGTTAAAAAAATTAATGAATTAATATATAGCAGTTCTAAACATATCTTTATAAAAAGTCGAAGACTTTTATTTTAATCGACCTGAGATGTCATATACTCCCTCTACTGATTGTAACAGCTCGACTTTTCAGACTATTAATTGTAAATCAAAACTAAAAATAAAATACAATTTCTCAATCCAAAATTCTATTAAAACGATAACTGTAATGTCCCGTATTTTTAGAATTTATTATAATTATTATTTGAATATTTTATGTGATTGTTTTGTTAAAGAAGGAATAAAATTGTGGATATTTTATTCGTGTCTGATATTTTCTGTTTTGAATTTAGAGTGATCAATGTGCTAATTAGTAGTGTTGTATCGATCCCTATCGATGTTGTGAAAGTATTTAATTACTTTTATTATTTTCAAATTTTTATTAAAAGCCAATCATTATATCAAAATCAGTAAAATAAAGTTGTTTTAAAATTTTAGGGATCGAGTAGATATTTTATCCGAGTCAAAATTTTATTTATTGAAAATATAAAAATATTCTAGAATGTGGAATATGCATATCTGTGATTAATTTAATTTAAAATTGTTCCTGGTTCAAAAATATTACGTGGTAATTATTATCTGTGGTCCTGTAAGGACCAAGATATTTTCTGATAATTATTACGTGTTTAAATTTCAATTATATGAAATTATATGTTCGTTTGGACTCGTTTAAATAGCATATGTGATTTATATGTGCTCCATCTCGTTTTACATGAGTTTGATTGTTTTACAATTATTTTCGGGATTTATTAATAATTTAAAAAATATTTCGATTTATTAAAAATTATCGCGTCGGGACCCTACCGGGATGTTAAACCCTGCAAAATTTGTACTTTTAATTTTAGAAAATCGAAAAAGGTTCATTGGCTCGTTATTATCGCATTTTTGAAACGTACGTAATTTTTAGAGAATTTTGATATAATTTTTATATTTAATTAAAAATATTATAAAAATAAATTTCCCCGTAAAATAAATATCTCGGGCCAGTTATTTTAATTAAATGATCTATGTGTCGTTAAATGAATTTACGGGGTGTTAATTTCCCGTAAATATAAATAGGCAACAAAATTCATTTTTAAAAAAATTAGAAATCAGTTCATTATCCTATTATCAGATAAGTTTGTAAGAAAAATCTTATTCTTGAATTTCAACCCCTGATTTCACAGAAATCACCCAGCTGTTTTTGGATTGTAAATAACCAAATTGAAGTTCGTTTCAATCCCTATCTGTTGATATCAAGATCATCAACAAAGGTTGATTCTTGTATTTTTTTTTTTTTTTAAGTTTGAACTCGAATATGTGTTTATGATATATATGATTCATTTGTTGTTTTTGATGATAAATTAAGCTTTATCATGATTAGAGGAATCGATTAGTATATAAATTCGTCTTGTTTGATTGCTGAATTGTATAGTTCGAGTTTTGGTTTTTGGTCGAAGTTTTATGTCGATTTTCCGGTTTGATTAGTGATTGTTTAGTGTTCTTGTTGCCATGTTTAGTTTGTACGTTTCTGTAGTTTTAATTTGGTATATATATTGATGAATTTGGTTAATGGTCGAGTGAAATGGTGAGTTGGCCGGAGTTCTCGCCGGCGTAGCTTCGATTTTGGCCGGATTCGGTGATGAAGCGTTTGGGTGTACTGTTGGTTGGTATTTCTGGAATCAGGACGATGTGTTGAGCAGTTTTGTATTGAAAAATGGGGCAACTGGTGTGGTTTGGCTGGGGATGGGGACTCGCCGGCGTCGGCGAAAACTCGCCGGGAAACTGGGTTCAACCCCAGAATCCGGCCGGTGTTCATACCCGACCCGGCTGGTTCTTGGCAACCAGTCAAGCCCAGATTTTCCACTCGGTTTTAATCTATAAAGGCCCAATTCCTTTTATAAAAATCTGTTTTTGGATATTTGATTTTATATTAAATAAAAAAATGCGAATATTTTGCTAATCCTAATTAATTAAGTTAATTGATTGTTTTGTAGTTAATTAACTTAGTTAATTAAAGAATTAAAATATAATTAAGTTATTTCCAGTATCTAAATCGATTTAATTTAATTATCTTTAATTTATTTTAGTTAATTAATTAAATAATTTAATTAATTGATTAAATTCGTTTGATTGATTAATTATATTAGTTAATTATTAATTAAAGTACAATTAATTATAATTTAATTATTTTAATTTTGAAAGAAATAATTTAATTGATTTCTAAAAATCAGGAAAATATTTTGTTAATCGTTTATTGAGTATTAATTTGATAAATCAATTAATTTAATTATTAATTGATTTATTCGTAAAAATTCAATAACAATTAGACCGTTTGTCCGATTTGGACGAAACGAACGCTTACAGACTCAGAAAAATATTCTGCTTCTATTAAAAATAATTTCGAGACCCAAATTTTTTGCTATAAAAAGGTCGATTGTTTTACAATTCGTTCTAAGTCAAATATTTACCGAAAATCATATTTTGACCCGATTTCAGTTTTAAAAGATCCTGAACCAAATCGTTTGACGAACTGATTTATGTGTTACATGTCTTATGAGTTTACTTGCTATGTGGATTATGTGCTTACGTGCATTGCATGTTTATGTGCGTAACTGATTAGGGTTATGTGATAACGTGATGTTGTGACTTATCTGTATTAGAGGTTTGTCGTATGGGTAGACGATAGGGTTATAAGCGAGCAGTGCGTTGGATGATTATTGTATAGATGATTAAAATGGATCTTTTTAATAATAGAAGCGGATTGTTCGAGACGATCAAGATCAGACATCATTTAAAAAGTGAAGTTGGATGGTAATTGCATATCAGGCTTGTAGAAACCGCAAGATGGTGATGTCATGAGATGGCAGAATAAGAAATTGTGTTAGTGCAAGTGTGTGTGTGATTTCTAAGGACCAAAAGGCAAATATTCCTTTACTATTCTATTTACAGAATAATTAAATGTTTTAAATATCAAAATATTTAGTTTTGATTATACAAGCATATTCCATGTTGACTCGATATTTTGAAAGTTGAACTACATTATTGTGCACAGTACAAATTTTCACTGTAAGACAGATTGAGATATAATTCTAGTAAATATTCTGCTAGAATTCAGATTCTTATACTACATCTTGAACAGTGAACAGTGATATACACTGGTGGAAAAAAAATGAAAATGAATATTATTCCTGATAAATAGGAATATGAAATTATTGATGAAAAAGAACACCAATTATATCGGGTTCTTATATTCTGGATTGGATGGTTGCGTAAGAGGTCGTGGGGCCGGTCCAGCGTGTTTATATATTACGACATGCTTTAATATATTATAGGCCATTGTGTGCCTTATTTGGGCCCAGTTGTTGGATGTGCTGTGACACACCGGTGTGCATTGGGACTGATCATCAGGTGCACATAGCGTTTTGAGGATTCCAATCTAATTTATTGTATTCTAAAAGAACTAAATGAAATCTTTAGTTCTTAAATCTTGAACAGAAAATTGATACAGTTCTTGTGATTCAGTTTATTGTTACTGTTTCATATTGTTTGATTACGATATCATTGTGAATATTGTTTTACGAATTCATATTCTTATCAAATATTTAAATTGTTGCTGAAGCCCTTGTTGTTCAATAATTAAAGATTCTGATGAAAAGTTTTATAAATTATCAAAGTCGTTTCGGTATTGTTGAAATAATACAATATTCACTTTTGATGGGGTTCAGAACTTATTATTTTAAATGTTCTGCTTGATAGCAGATATCGGTTTTATTTGAAAAACCTACAAATGTTTTGAAACTGTCAAGTTATGTTTTTAATATACTTGCTGAGCTTTTCTTTCGCTCATACTTGCCTATTTTAAATTAACCTTCCAGTGAGAGTAGACTGGTGAAGTTTAGCTACATAGTTCAGAAGAAGAAAAGAAAGGCATCTGTGCAGTTGGTGGGGCCAGGGTACTCGAAAATAGTGTAGGTGTTATTGTATAAAGTTGTTGTGTTTATATTTAGTTATATTATCGTTTAGTTGGGCCTAGTATACTTCTTTTCGAAGTTATACTAGTGGGTTAAGTTTTGGATTTGTAAATTGTTGAAAAGTGTAATAAAAGAAAAGGGAAGTTTTTATTTATAGATTTTGGATTCTTGTTTCTAGAACAGTAACCTAAAAGATCTTAGTATAGTTGCGGTCGGATATTATATTTCAACTGTTAAGAAGGTTTTATTAATTGAGGTTTCAGCGTGACGACCAAATCCTTTGACCCCGGATTTGGGGGCGTTACAATAACTATTACCAAAGCGCCGCTAACGGAAGTCCAAAAGTCAATCTACTCCAAACCTAAGGTCCTCAAATTCCAATGCTATCCAACTTGAATCTTACACAGAACCTGAAAATCGTAAGAAATGAGCTGCGAAGCCCAACAAGCAACTACCGTCCAACGGCTCAAAGTAATATTTTATCTTTTTCAAAAACACACTTCGGATGTATAACACATAAACGGATCATATAGAATCACACATATATTCGATAACAAATTGGACAAGATGCACAGGATACACTTTATAGTGATTATCAACGATGCACACAACATATTCTATAATCCACATAATCAAAATTCTTGTTCAATAAACAAATCTCAAAATCATATTCTTATTTCAAATTCCCACGCTTCTAAATTACGGTCGCACTATGCCAGCGATACGACTCTATAATTCGATAATTCGATGGGGCTAGTTTACGTCCCTCGTTAACATAAAGTCAACAAAACGTGGGTAAAACTAGTTCTATATGTCACACTATCCAGTGACCGGATCTTATGATTCAATACGCAACTAAAACTGAGGGATTCTGAAAATAATTCTTATCTTATTAATCATATATCGATTTGATTCCATACTTGCGATAAAAAATCACGTACGCAAGAACATATGTAATCAAACAATATAAGATACATTACACAACAGTACGGAGCAACCAATAGTCACTTACTAAACAATTAAAAACATGTAAGCAAATAATATTTGATATGTTACACAATAACACAGAGCAACGAATAGTTACTTACTAAACAATTAAGAACATGTAAGTAGACAATGTAGTATATGTTACACAATTATATAGAGTAACGAATAGTCACTTACCTCAATTACACAAAGGGATCATTCATATTAAAACACATATTCGATCATTAGTAACCCATCAAAAACGACACATCTCAGATCTCGATCTTCTCCACGACTCCAATTCTGACCAGAATTGTTTTGACCCTTTTTGACCATCTAAACCACATTTTCTTGAAAAACTCAAAGCACAAAAGTTGTAGAGAACGAAAAGACCTTTCCAAAATGTTCAAAATCAACGTATTCCGACTTACAATGAATTTTCTACGAATTTTACAAGACTGTTGATTTGTATGTGTAAAAACCCTACGAATTTTGATAATGAAAACGAGGAAGCGGAATATGACGTATATATAGCGAAACAAAACCCTAACTCCGGACCTACTAGTTATCCGTATTAAAACTGATCCATATTTTAGGCCCATTATCCTAATTCAATTTTAATAATCATAATCTTTATCCAATTTTAACCCTTTTTTCTATTATTATTATGTTCTAAAAATTACGGGTTATTACACTGATCTAGAATATAAGGCAATATACACACACCTATAATTCTTAATAAAAAGAACTATACCTAATATTTTTTAATATTTTTTAAATAAATATTGAGTAAAGGTGTGAGTATTGTGTTACATAGTTACATTACAGATAAGAAGTCCGGATCTTCAGTCTCCTCATGTGTCCTCTAAAATAATCCTTCGTTTTCTATTAATCAATTTTTAACATTTCACGTCATCAAACAAGTAACACGGGACATATTAATTAAATAACTGACTAATAGAAAAAGAGATACATATTAGGGGACACGGGAGGGGAGAAGATCCGGACTCACAAATAATAGGGAGTAAGATATAGCGGACATGTTAATCATGCATAATAACATGTATGTGTTTAGGACTGAGCAAAACCGAACTGAAACCGAAAAACTGAACCGAACCGTGTTAATTCGGTTCGGTTCGGTT
>PHNY01201784.1:2409-17382 GCA_003724115.2 Anethum foeniculum | reverse complement strand
TAATTATATTAAAAATATATATATAGTTAAATGGAGCGGATATCCGATCCGAAATCCGTGATCCGAACGGATCCGGATATGGATCGGTCAATAAAAAATCCGGGACCGACCCGATCCGATCAGAATCCGAAAAAAATAAATGGATATGGATTTAGGTCGATACGATCCAAACCCGATCCATTGACAGGCCTACCTCCGTCCCATTTATATTGGCCACATTTCCTATTTCTTCTGTCCCAAAAATATTGGCCACATTTCCTTATTAAAGCAAAAAAACATGTTAAATATGTTAAGTTTTTCTAAATATGTTAACAGGGTGGTTAAATTTGGTAATTTTTAACTGATTGCTAAATACAAGTTTTTTGATTGATGGCCAATATTAGTGGGACGGAGGAAGTATTCCTTATTTTGTCCATATCAAAGAGAGGGATGTGATAAATGTGGAAAGTGCGAAACATTTAATTACCTTTTAAACTGTCTTCCTAAGACTAATAACAGTTTTATATTCTTCTTGCCGATGTTACTTTTATTTTAATTTTTTTTTTTAAGTTTATCCAATTATTGTGTATGATATTCTAGTTTTATATAGTCTTTCTTCTTGCCAATGGTACTTTTTTCTAAAATTAAAGTTTATCCAATAATTGTGTATGATATTCATGGATGCATTGTAATATAGTCTTCTAGAAAAATATACAGCTTAATAGGAGTAGCTTTTTTTGTTGCTAATAAGTCATCCGGATATATTACAAATAATAAAATAGATGATGAAATTAAATAACCTATCGTATAAAAATCTGTTGCGGGATAGTAGCATTTTCAATGAGCACATTCAATATTAAGTTAAACAGTTGAAGTATAGCATGTGATTAGTAGTTATTTCTGAGAATGTTAAAGCACACAAAACCACGGATCTCGCATGTTTTAACGCGTGCTTATCTTAAAAAGTGTATTTAACGATTAAGTCACAACTTCGATTAGGTATTGGGAGAAGACAACATTTAAGTAAGATATTGGCACCGGATTATATTAATACGGGTCTTTCTCCTTTAAGCAGGGTAATTTAATTTCAAGTATGGGATTGAGAGTGACAATCACTCAATCAACCTGCTGCAACATTATATATTCTTTTATTTTTCCCATTTACTTGTATACAATCTTATTTTCAACACCATTCAAACCCTCGAAATCTATTTTTAACATGATTCAAACCCTCAAAATCTCTTATGCCTTATTTATAAATATGCATTCATTTTAAATTATGGATTTCAAGTAATATGATTTGAGTTGTTATTTGAAATTCTCATATTTGTACTAAAATTTGAATAACTTGAATTTCAAATAAAATTGAAATCCAAATTCTTTCACTTATTCAAACATGTTATTTGATCAAATTCAGAATTTCAAATGAAATCAAACTTTCCAAACGAACATTTAAAGAAAATGAAATAGATTTATTTACATAAAAAATAGTTGGGTTTCCAATTATATTCATTCATGTGAGATTTTGTATCAACAATCGGTCTAGACTTCCTTGATTAATATTTTATGTCTTTTTTCTAGAAAAGAAATTCAAATCCATAAGACAAACTATACTATGACCCTGTTTGGCAATTAGCTGTTTGCTGTAGTTGATTGAATTAGCTGTTTTGACTAATTGATTGTATAAGTTGTTTTGATTAACTGATTGAATTTAGCTGTTTTGAACAAAACTGTTTGGCAAATAGCTTTTTCAATTAGTTTTTTGTATACCTAAATTGAAAAAACTCCTCCAAGTAACTTTTTCAAAATTAATTTTTTGGGACCAAACAGCTATGTTAAAAGGCTAGCTACCAAACACTAGAGGTTTCATTTGGTCAAACCTCTAATCTAATTCAAAAAGCTAATTTTTTGCCCAAAAAACTAACTTTCAAACAGGGCCCAGGTGAGACATATATTGTGAAAAGAGATAAGATGCTTTTAATAAGTTTTCGAAATATTTCTTTTAAATAATATTTAGTACCGAGAAACTTTTAGTAAAAAAAAAAATAAAATTACAACGATCACGCAGTAAGACAAAGAAAATATCATTTACGAGATTAATTTAAAAAACAATATTTAACACTACTTTACGATTTGAGTACTTGCAAAGAAAATAAAATATTAAATCATATAAAGGTGTCTTAACCACTTATTTATCATGTTCGTTTTAGGAAATCTTTTACAATTCTTTGAATCTCAAAACTTTTCAAAAATAATAAAATTATAACACTTCCTATTAATTTCATTTACATTTTCTGATTTTTTTACAAATCCGAATGTGAAAAATTAGGACAAAAGAGTATAAAATTTTGTTAATAATTTGAGATCTTTCTCCAACATTTACAATCTCATAATAAACATAGTATGAGATCTAAATAGATTTAGGGATTAATCTCGGATTTAAATATTCCCCTTTTAAGATCTTACTATTCTAGATAAACCAATGATTAAACAACACGGATCAGGGAATAATCGATGGGGATCGTCTCCGGAAGAAACTAATACCACTATGCTATTTTTATAAAAGAAACGCGACTTGCAAAATGCCAAGTTTTGTGTTTTAGCTTTCCAACATAAATTTTTATACTCTAACAAGCTATTCCCCAATTGATTTAACAAGTATCCCCAACGCCAGAGTGGAGTAGTGGACCCGGAATATTGATCCAATATTCCTATAAAATTATCCCATGAACAACATAAGTTTTTTTTTCTTTTATAAAAAGGAAATTGCATTGAATCAACAAACCATCGTACATAATACTCTCCGGCACCAATCGTTACATAATACTCTCCGGCATAGGGCTGTCAACTCGGATCTGGATCGGATAGGCCTTGATCCATATCCAGATCCATTTAATTTTATCGGATTCGGATTCGGATCGGATTTTTTTCAGCCCGATCTATATCCGGATCCGTTAGGATCACGGATAACGGATCAGAGCTCCGCCCCGTTTATACTTAAAATAATTTTTTATTAAAAACTAAATTGCAACAATACACATAATATTTAAAAAAAAAATTAAAATGCAAATACAAAACTAATATCAATTTAAAAGTAACATAGTAGACTAAAATTCAATAAAAACAAGAAAAATTATAACACTGAATTTTAATGTTAAAAAACGATAAGAAGTTAATTTTCAGAATGCAATCTTCATCATTAACCTTAAGAAAGACAATGAAAGATCATGATCTCAACAATCAAATGGTACTNTTTATTACTAAATACAAAAATTTTATATCATATATTAACAAATATATTTATGTCACATATTTAATATACAACAAAATATAAATAATATATAAATTAATATATATATATATATAATATAAATAATCGGATCGGATCATTAACGGATCGGATCGCATCAAATTCATATCCGATTCTTATCGGATCGGATCGTTAACGGATCGGATTTTTTTTGCATGATCCATATCCGTTCCATTAGCCTTCGGATTGGATCGGATCGGACCGGATTTCCGCTCCATTGACAGCCCTACTCCGGCACCAATTGTGGAAAAGAAAAAAAATTATTGAAGCAATTAACCTTACAAGCAACCCTAGCTAACAAATGGGCTACTCTATTAACTTACTTTATAATAAACGAAATAGATTCAACCGACTCTCCTAGAGCATGTTTCTCACTTCTAGAAATTATCTGTTCCCTTACAAATAGCTTGCAAAGTGAGCATTGAATCACACTTGATCACCACATTTACCAAACCCAACTCCAACACCAACCGTATGGCCTCTAGCACTCCACGTGCCTTTGCGTCAGCAACTCAAACCTCTCCTTCTCGACATAAGTTCCTAGCTTTGCAAAATTCTCCCCTATGATCTCGGATGACCACACCAATTGAATAACTAGGCCTCCCTACATATACTAAAGCATGTACATTGACTTTAATCTGATTTTCCTCCGGAGCTTTCCACTGAACTACAGCACTTGACTGTTCTTGAGCCCTTGCGTTAGCAAAACTAGACTTCATTTTCTGCACTTCTCGCCACTGAGAGACCTGTGTTAGGCTCCACTGCATTGTAATTTCCGGACATATTGATTTGTCCTCCCAGACTTTCAAGTGCCTAGCTGTCTATACTCCCCATAAAACTATAGCTATTCTTACTATAGTTTCCTGATCTACTTCTACCAGTTTTTGCAACAGCCATTCTGAACACGATTCAGCATCTGCTGCATTGAAATCCATCTGCATAAAATGCCAACATGCTCTTGCAAAGCTGCTGTCAAGAAATATATGCATGAAATGTTTTACATCATTCATACACATCAGACATATGATTGTAGTCTGAACTCCCTCCTCCATTAGCAAATTACGCACATGCACGTTATTTCGGCCTACATGCCATAATAAAACTCTAATCTTATGTGGTACCTCCAGCCTCCATAGCTTCGTCCAACCTTTAGTACTAGGCTCCCTTATACACTCGCTAAAACAATCATGCCAAAACTTATACCCAGACTTTACAGAGTATTTTCCATCAGGTGTAAGTGTCCAAACAATGTGATCTGGAACTGTACTTGTGGGGAGATGTATAACCAAAATTGTTTTGGCATCACAATTTGTACATAAATTGTTTACCTTACTAAAGTAAAGTCTCCCTTTTTTTCGCCAAGAATAAACAGCTCACACACCCTTCTTCAACCAAACGGTTCAGCATTCACCGTGTCTACCATGTGGTTCTCCTTCCCCCTCACCCAAGGGTCCTCAGCAATTTTAATGGTTTCTCAATCTCCAACCACCCATTTAAACCCCGTTTTCATAGATTCATTAGCCTACCAAAGTCCATACCAAATAAAACTTACACCTCCACCTCTACTTGCCTCAAACAAATTAGTATTCGCGTAATACCTAGCTTTAAAAACCCTTGCAACCAATGAGTTAGGATTGCTTAGGAAGCTCCAGGAATGCTTCCCAAGTAAAGCCAAGTTAAAACTATACAAGTCTCTAAACCCTAAATCCCCCCGAACTCTTCGACATACTCATGTTTGTCTATGACAACCATCGTAAACCCTTTCAACCACCTTCCTTCGTACCCCACCAAAAACTATTCATCATTCTTTCAAGTTCTTTGCAAAGAGACTTAGGAAGTAAGAAGCACGGCATAGCGTATGAAGGAACTGATTAAGCTACATTTCGAAGTAGAACTGCTTTACCTGCTTTAGAAAGGCACTTGACACTCCACCCTTGAATCTTGTTCCAAAGTCGATCTTTCAGAAAGTTGAACACCTGTTTCTTGGATCTTCCTACCAAAGAAGGCAACCCCAAATATCGACTTGCACTTATATCAGAATGCACCTCTAAATAAAAAATTTATTTACTCTTGTTTGTCTACCCTTACATTTGCACTGAAATAAAACCTCGACTTCAAAAAGTTAATTGTTGACTCGAATACAGTTCATACTTTTGCAGAATGGTTTTAATTTCTCCAACTTCCTCCAAAGATTCTTTATAGAACAGGAAGCTATCATCTGCAAATAACAGATGAGTAACTTTTGGAGCCTGCATATGAATTTTATAACCAGAAATCTTCCCTGCCTCAGCTAACTTATTTATAGCACGAGAGAGACCTTCAACACACAGCAAGAATAGATAGGGTGACAAAGGGTCACCTTGTCGTAATCCTCGTCGTGGGATTATAGGACCTATTTGATCACTATTAAACTTCACCGTATAAGACACATTCGAAACACACAACATGATCCATGCGATCCATTTGCTAGAGAATCCCAACAGCTACATCTGAGTTTTTAAAAAATGCCAATCGACTATATCATAGTCATATGCCTTGCTAACATCGAGCTTCAAAGCTACTACACCTTCAGCACCATTTTTCTTTTACTTCATATAATGTAACTTCTCAAAAGCTAATAAGACATTATCTGTAATAATGTGGTCAGGAACAAAAGCAGACTAGTTCTCTGTGATGATACCTGGAAGTAATTTTCTGAGACGATTTGATAAAACTTTAGCAATTATTTTATAAAGGACATTACATAGAGCAATGTGACGGAGGTCTTTCATATAATCAGCACTATCTTTCTTAGGAATCAGGACTATCGTAGTATCATTTAGATTAGCCGGAAAAGACAAATGATTCAACCATTTGAGACAACACTGAAAAACTTATTTGCCCAAAAAACTCCAAAATTCTGATAAAGGGCAGGGTTAAGGCCTCTGGCCTTGCACTTTTGTTCGGGTGCATCTGTTTTATAGCTGCCGAGAACTCCTCAAATATGAACTCTGCCACCATCTTTGAATTTTGTGCTTTTATGATTACAGTTTCCATATTATCTGGACTCTCCTCCTGATTACTATCAGCATGACTAAATAGTTTAAGAAAATAATCCCTTACTATGTTGCACATACTCTCCTGGTCAGTTACCAGAAATCCATTATCATCTTTAAGACAAGTAATGTTGCTTCTGACTTTCCTTGTGGTTGCGTAAGCGTGAAAGAACTTAGAATTTGAATCCCCCTCCTTTGACCAAAAAGATTTAGCTCTCTGCTGCCAGTACGCCTCCTGAACTAACAAATCTTCTAATTTGCTTTTTTCCTCAAAATTGTTTCGTTTAAACTTCATTCGCACAACTTTCATAAAGACTTAGAGTTTCTTTTGGTTTCTTGATTTGGTCTCGAAAGTTGTTGAAAAATCTACGTCCCCATTTCTCCATAAAATTCGATAGTTCCAACAGCTTTGGAAGAAAATGAATAGGTCCCATACTTCTCCAGTACTTCGTAACTTCCTCATAAAAAGATTGCTCCTTCAACCAGGTGTTTTCAAAACGAAAACGAAACTTTCTTCTCGAATGATTAGTACTACACAGCTTCATCTGAATAGGATCGTGATCAGAGTAAATTGAATGATGCACCTCCAGCTTACATAAAGGAAACATCTGCCACAAAGAAGTTGAAGCAAAAGCTCGATCAATCCTTTCCCTTACCCATTCTTCCTTGCCCCTGCTTTTCTCCCAAGTAAACTTGCCACCCAATAAATCTAGCTCTATCAACTCGCATTCACCAATAGTTCTCTTAAACCCATCTAACAAAGCTTGAGGGTGTTTGTGAATTTCGCTTTTGTCTCCTTCGCTGATCATATCATTGAAGTAACCTATGGTAGCCCAAGGCAGCTAAGAACTCGGAGTTTTTAAAAACTCCCAAGAATCTCTTCTTTCAGCTCTATCAAGAAATTCGTAAAAACCAGTTAGTCTCCGAACTAAGACATTATTATTTACCATATGGACATCTATGTGGTTGCTATCAAAATCAACAACAGAACACTGAACAGTTCTATCCCGGAGCAATGCTAAACCACCACTTCTACCAATACTATCCACTGACAAACAATTATCAAATCCAAACTTCAAACTTAATTGTTTTATTCTTTCTCCATTCGAAAAAGTTTCTACAAAGAATATCATATTGGGTTTATGAGACTTAATCAGGTCTCTTAATGCACGAACTGCACGAGCGTTCCCCAACCCTCGGCAGTTCCAACTTGTGATTTTCATGGCTGTTGGCTAGCTTGCATAGCAAGCTTAGCCAAATCATTATTAAAAGACATTGAACAATCAACTTCATAAAGGTCAAAATCTGTGTTTTGAACTAACTTTTCTAACTCTGCTGCTTTTTTAAGCCCACCTTCCGTATCCGTAATTTCATAATTGTCCGGTCCACCTCTCATTCGTTTCCTTCCGTAACCTGTAGCCCAATCAATTTTTCATCATCTGGCCCATTAGTAGAATTTGAAATAATTTTCCCTTCCTGAAAAATCGTATATCTATCAACAACATTCACTAGATAAGATTCATTTCGACCAATTTGCACTTGCTTTTTACTTTCCTTATTATAAAATCTCTGATTTCCTGGAAATCTCAAACTACCTTCTCCTGATTTCATGCTGGCGTTTACTCGACCCCTTCTCTCCTCCCAGTCTATGTCACCATCTTCACAAAGCCATTTACTTTTCACCGAACCTAAATTACGCCGTGGTTGAGCATGCAACCAGCTGCCCCATTCCTTAGTAACTTCCTCCTTATCGCTGTTTAGGAACTTTCCACAATATCTTTCCGTATGTGTCAATATGCCACAAGGAATGCAGAAATCGCCTACTTGATCGTATTTACAAGAGACAACCACCTTTGATCCATTCCTTCTTGTAATCTTCTTTCTCCTTTTTAATGGTTTACGGACATCAATTCTCACTTTAAGCCTCATGCACTCACGCAAAATACTGATATTATTCATATGATCATATTCAAGAAACTCACCTAAAAAATTACCAAGCTGTTGTCCAACACCTTCTGTCTTAAGCCCGTTAGGAAGATCAAAAATCTGAATCCACATATTTAGATACCACAAAGGAACATTAACTAGTTCCATCCCTTTAGGGATCTCTGCTAGTATCGATACGGCATTATCAAATGACCACGGTCCTCCTTTCAAGACCCAGTTCATATCTTCCTTATGATAAAATTGAAACATAAAAATTCCTTGATCCATTTCCTTTATATTGATTCTTATAGCAAGGTCTCTAAACATCAACCATTTTTGTCTTTATTGCTCGGACGTTCACATTTATCTCTGTTAAGAAACGTCCCACCACACACAACTGATACTTGTTACCTTCTTATTCCACCTTTACTTCAATTGTGAAAGCTGTATTCTCCTCATCTTCTATATCCAACCCAGACATTTGATCATTCAAATCATCATAATTAGACATGATTGTAGACCACTCACACATTACAGATTCAAAAGTAAGAATATGAACGATGAGGAACTAAAACCTCTCACATATCGTTGAGAGAAAAAACTTTATGATAAATTTTTGCTTAGTTTACTCCTTGATTTTTTTTTGCCCAAAAATATGTGCATCATGGATATGTTTTGTTCATGAATAATCTGAGAAAGTTAAGTTTTTAATAAAACGTTAGCTCTAGTAGCGGTAGTATCATATAATGAATGATCACGCTTCGATTTGGCTTCAAATGCATACTTAAATTATAATTAAAAAGAAGTGTTGGGCCGAGGATTGTCTAAGGAAATTTGTCTGAGATTAATATCGACAAATGTCTCTTCTATTACGAAGATCCATTTTCTGAAAGATCTCCCAATCCGCCCCCTCTGGGATGTAAAATATATCTCTTCTCACTAAATCCCATCAATCGAATCACTTTTTCCAAAAAAGATCTTGCAGGATCTGAAGTATCCGCCTTATTAGGGGATTTCACTAAATTGATTTTTATATATGTTCATGAATGGTTCCGAATAATACAAAGGTTTTCATCTTTGGACCGTTGGGTACGGAGTTATGTTATCTATTTATTTTCTTCGAGTTTTTACATGATTGAAAATGCCCTTTTGAAATTCGAAATCAAATAATATTGAAAAATAGATTTTTTATCTTATAGGAGATGGGAAATGAAAACTATTAGCCCCACACGAAGTCCCTGTCTTTATTATAAAGTACAACTTTATACATTACACTAAAAAAAAGAGATGTGGATTTCTTTCTTACTATACTATAGTATCAGATCTGATAGAATACTGTCGATTCTACTCCGCATTCCGAGTAACTCCTCAACCTGATGTCCTCAGAATATTTGTATTTAGTTAGTCGTGGTAGCTGCCGAATCTTCTACTTGTACATGGACCACTGTGTGAACCGATGGACTTACCAGTCTTAATCGTTACAAAGGGCGCTGATTTTTTATGAATGTAGGGGTGGTTTACATATTTATATATTTATTATTAAAATTTAAATTAAAAATTACTTAATTTCATGTGATTTTTCTGAAAATAATCTCAGACTTAGTTTTATCATAATTAAACTACGATTTTTATTCGAATCTAATTTAAACTTAATCCAACTAAAATTAGATAAATATAGATGAGTTGTGTAAATCTTATTCGTGGCATGACATGTATATTTAATTTTGTTTCTGTCAATTTGTGCAATATATATTTCTTTTAACTCAGTTTTATGTAAATATAATAAAATTATGAATAAAGTAAATGCAAGAACTTTCGATATCATTTTTATTATATCCTTAAATAATCAATTATTATGAATTATTAACTAATTTCTTTTAAATCAAATTTAGAGTAGATTTCATTAATATTTTGAAAGAGACTCAATTGGGATAAACCCCCAATTTATCATGCAACCAGGTTGAAAAATAAATAAATGAGTTAAATAGTTAGTGCTTTGTTTTCTGATTGCTTAACTAACTAAATACAAATATTCTGAAAATTAAAAATGAAGATAATGGTTTCCCGAGCAATCCAGCATGCATCTCTCCTGAAAACAGTAGTTTCACAATTGACCCTCACATTAATTTCATGGATATTGCAATGTTCAGAGGACTCAGTTGCAAAAACTGAGTTTAAAAGCCTCAACTTATGAACAAATATTTTTTGTTAGAGGTGAGCATATGCGATTTTCACCACCATTCCAAACACACCTCAGCTATCTACCTACTGGCCACCAGCTATAAACCTGCCAAAAGTGTTGTTGATGCGAGATATCCAAATCTCCCAATACACCATAAATTCATTTTTAACATAACTATCACATAGCACAAAGCGAGACAATCAAACACACAAATAATAACTCAAACAGAACAAAACGAAAAAAAAAATCCGAAATTCAAGGATCACGGAATGACACCAAATTTTAATATGTTGTTAGACTCTAGATTTTGAATCCAAAACTGAATTTTATTATAAAATCTGAGCTTATAACCTTAGTAGATATGAATAATAAAGTGAAGAATGATATTTCGAATTTTGTGAAACAAAACTCAATATTTATTGAAAGATAATTAGAAACAAGAGAAAAGAGAAGAGGTGTTGTGTGGATGAAGATGGAGACTGAGATGCAGATGAAGATGAGTAGAAGGAGATAACAAGGAAATGAGATGGCTAGGGTTAAAGCACGATGGGGCGGCTGACTCTCGTTAGATAAGTAGGGAAATAAAAATTATGTTTACCTCAAAACACAAAGAGCTTTTTTTTTTTAAATACAAATTTTATTAATCAAATTTCGTAATATAAAGTAAATCTATATTAATATGCGCACCACCAATATACACATTAAACAGTTTTGATCAGAACATGTTTAAGGTCAAATTTAATGTTTGAGATCAAATTTAACGCTCCAGACTCTTGACATTGCTCTTACTGTAAAGGTAGAGTTGAGTAAAATTAACGCAACTTTGGTATATTTCATAATTCACCGGATAAATTTGCATTGACTAGGAAAATTATTCCATGAATTGAAACACATTTCATCAACTTGTAATATCTGTTCCTTAACGTTAGCCATTCAAATTTCCACACCGACGGTATGGTGTTAAGCTTCATTACTGTAATTTTATATAGAAATTATTTAATTTTGATTCTCAGATTTCTTTTAAATGACATGACATGATATGTAACGTATTCTAATTACAGTTCCATTTTTATTATTAGGAAATTACTATTTTTCATGTTACAAATAATTATTTTAAAAAAAATTAAAATTAATTCGGGTTATTTAATATTTTTCAAATAAAACTTGATAAATATCATATAAATATTAGAAACAGCACGTACGTGCTTCAATAAATAAGCTACAAGCTACTTCAATAATTAAGTTACAAGCTAAAATCGTTGTGTTCTCAGATTAAACAGAATCACAGTTTAAACGTTAGTTAGGATAAGTTTTAAAGTTTCCAAATTGAACAGCTAAATAAGTACATAAAAGAAACTGAGAAGTACTTAAAAGACCAATATCATTATAAAAACATTAAGTTTTATAATTCCTCTATGGACACCCAAATCAAGGTCCACAGCACCAGGTTAGGGCCGCCAACAAATTAGTAGTTTTGACTTTTGACTGAACTCAAACGTCTCCTCTCCTAATGACCATGTACCCTTAAGCACGTATTTAAAGAACTTACAATACTCAAGCTGAGCTAATCTTACATTTTTGTAGCCCCGCTGCAGAAAATGCAGAATCAGTGGAACAGTAACCTGACATATTAGGAAACACGGTAAGAGGATAGAAGATCGAGTCTCGTTTCTTCCGAGTAAAATTCGATACATTTTTCTAAACTTACATTGTTAATTGTAATTATACAATTCGTATTCTGATTCTGACCAAAATTTATAAAACTGTGTAAATCTACAAAGGGGCTAATCTATTTATTTTCCCCAAACAATTTATAATACAAAAGTAAATTACAAAAAAAAAAAAAAAACCCTCAAATCTGTTTATCTTTACCCTTGACCAATTCTCCACCATCTTCATCACCCTCTTCAACCACAGCATTATTGACTTTAATCTTCTTCATTTTCTTGACATAAAATTTCAAGAACATTATCAAAATGGCAGCGTTTAAAACCGAATTCAAAATCCAGGCTCCGATCCCGTTACAGCCGCCTTTGGTAACGTGCATTACAAGTACTCCCACATGACAAATTAGATTACAACTTAATAATATAATTTGACAGTTCATGACGAACGGAAAACAAGCTCCCGGCAATCCGATCCCCGTCCAGAACCGGTAGCCGTAAACTATAGCGTAGGTAGAAGTAGTCATAAGTATGGCTAGAACTTGAAATGATTGCGAAAACTCTAGCCACAGAAACGACATGAGGATCAAAATTGAAGAATTAAATACCGAAAAAAAGGATAGGTTACGTCGGTTGAATATGAGAAAGAATGTACGGAACGTGTGGAGGAAGCGAGAGAGGTAGAACATGTAAGACCAGAAGAAGACCCGACCCGAAGGTCGGGTCCCGAGAGGGAAGCAAAGGAGCCATTGAAACGGGGTGATTTTTGATCGGCGCCAGGACCACCGTGTGTCACGGATTTCGGCGGCGGCGGAGAAGAGAGTTCCGGTGAAGATTGTGAGAGATATGAGGGACATGGTTAGGCTGTGGAAAGCGGGTATGGGTCCGAGAGAAACGGGTCGGTTTTGACGGATTAAATGGAGGAAGAGGTGGAGGAAGATAGAGATTATAATATAAGAAGCGATTGAAGAGAAGAGGAATGACCACGTGGCTCCCCATGATTGGGTAGGACTCCAACGGAAATTTATAATCCACGGGTGTTCCGTTAGGTAATAGAGTAGGCTCAGCATCGGAAGTATAATTTTCCGGCGAGTTAAGAATAATCTATACGTACAGATTAGTTGTGGGGGGTTTAAGTTTTAAGAATGGTTAGAGGAGGGGGAGAGGGAGAAAGATTAAATTAGAGGGGTGTGAAAGATTTGTGGACATGAAGGTACTGGTTGGTGTATATAAAACGTGCATGCCTTTATATATTTGTTGGAAAATATAGTTGTTAATTCAATTTGCCAAATTTAATGTTCTAGTCTAATTCTAATTTACCATTGATGTGGTTTTTCTTGACCCTAAAGACTTGTATTCCATTAGCTTTTAGTACTTGATTTTTGTAGAACAGTCAATAAAATTAAGGTTTGGAATTTTACTTGGTGGGTCTGGTCTATCACCGAGAATTGAATGTTATTTGTGTGATCAGAGTTATAATTCAGAACGAGAAGAATACGGTAATCAATAAACGAGAAGAACAAGGGGATCGGAGTCAACTCAAATGAGATTATATTTTGTGATTTGGAGTTATATTTTTTTAAAGCTGTTTAACTTAAACGGTTTTAAATTTCTGATCAAATTCGATTTGTTTTATCAACGAAACAAGTTAAATCAATTTTTTTGCAAAGTCAATGGAATCGAACCGAGTTTACTACACGAGTTTATAGTAATTTAAAATTTTAAAACATAAAAACGCAATAAAAATCTAATTTACAAATAATAACTGTTTTTAAAAAGGCAAAGCTCGAGTCGAGGTGAGTTTGAACTCAGCTTGTATGTAATCTTGAGCACCTCAAGTTAAGAAACTATGTACTTAGTTCAGGTTCAGGTCTAGGTTTTTTTGTCACAAATATTTTATTTAGTCTCGATAATCATAATGAACGATAATAAAGTGATCGTAAATTTGATCAAATTCGAATAGTGTCTTATTACTCCATTAACTTGGGTAAAACGTTGGAGAGAGGCATCATCGATTAGGTCATTTCAATTTTCAATTAATGAATAGAAAAAAGTCAATTCTCTGGAAACTTTTATAATGGAATAGTCTTCCAGAAAGAAAATGAAGGAAAAGCGATGCAGCATTTCAGCTGGTTTCAAAGTTATTAGCACAACGGCGAGTCTGCGTCTCTGCGTTAAGTATCCACCAATTAGGCAGTTCATCTCAATAGAATTAGACTCAATTCAATATTTGCGTTAAGGTAAATGAAGTAGTCAGTTTTTAATTCAAATAAAATATAAGATACTTAAGTAATAAGTTTAAGATAAGTTTTAAAAAGTTATTAGTCATGAAATTATTAAAATTAAAACACAATTTGTGAGTTATAAGTTGGGAAGAGGATCATATAAAATACATTTTTTTTTGTCAGGATTCCTATAAAACACTTATGCATTTTAAAACCTAAGAAAAACAACCCTATAAAGGGTCGTTTGGTTCATATAAAGGTATCGGTTTGGAATCAGGAATCGGGTTTAAGAGGTATGAGTTTGGAATTTGATACCTCATATCAGCTGTTTGGTTGAAAAACTGGAATGAAAATCATATATTTACTTGTTGTTTGGTTTATAACACCCTCAAGATTAAGAATCAAAATACACACGTCATATTTTTTAAAATATCTAAATATAAAAAGTATACACTATCATATAATTTAATTCATAATTATTAAAATATGATTTTAAAATTTACTTTTTAATCTAATATCAAAAAAAATTTAAATACATACTATCAGATAATTTCATACATAAATACTCTCTCTGTTTGGATATAATAGTCACTTGACTTTTCTGCACGTACTTTTAAGAGGTTTGACTACACAGTAAAAATTATTTTTTCTA
>PHNY01201753.1:13735-27819 GCA_003724115.2 Anethum foeniculum | reverse complement strand
TGATATGATTATTACTTTAGTATTTAATTATTTATAATTTTTTCTTAAAATAATATAAAATATAAATGAACATATATAAATATTAAGATATAAATATTAAGAGGAATCCGTGCATCGCACGCACGGGCTGTAAGCTAGTCATCTTTAATAACTCATACATGGTATAATCTCAAGAACTTACTGGGAACATCAATTCACAACAATCCAAGCATTAAAACTTAATCATATTTACACCAAGACAATAAAACTAACCATTCATCATTGGTGGAGAGTGTTATACCTTTCTCGTATTCTTAACAAATAACAACACTTAAGGTAGTATAGTATCCTTGAAGAAGCTTGATATATCCTTAAAAGCCTTAAACTATCTAGAAAATATCAAGAACACAAACTTAGTCACTATTCATCACTATTCATGTTCATCTTTGAACAAATATTTGTCCATGAAATCCTTGGTGGATGGCCATCAAATTTTTTATATAACTTAGTTATATCATGAAGAAGCTATGGTCAAAAGTTTATAATTTTTGGATATAGTGGATCTTGGTTTTTAAATTTTTATTTATTCATCTATTTGCTTGGGGCAGTTGAAAAAATATGAATTGAGGAGAGAGTTCTTTGCTTCTTAGTTGTGGTGTTCCATGAATTTTTGTGTTTTTAAATTTATTTATCATTTTTGACTGCATTTATTTGCTCGAAACTGAACACCACAATCATTCAACAATCACAAATTGAAATAAAAGTTTGTACTTACCCTTCATATTAGGGACAAGGTCAAAATAACAAGTCTCCTTGTTTTCCCCGGTTATCCTAATATTGCCTTCCATCCAAAGGATATCTAGAATTAGAATATCTAATTTTAGTTGAGAATAAATGTATGTTGGGTACTATAAAATAGTTAAAATAAATATTGAAAAATTAAAGTAGGAAGAGAACATAACAGAGAAATATTAAGTAATATGTTTAGGAACATAATAAAAATTCTTTTATAACACAAAACATATTGTATTATAACAAATATTAAAAATACATGACATTATATAAAATACGCTTAATGATATGGTAGAAAACTTAATGTAGAGTTATTAACATTATAAAATATGTGCTAACTAATGATTAAATGATCTTCAAGTTCTCATCTAAAATGGTTTTCCTATGACATATGACTTTTATTTTCCATTTTATTACATATTATGCCAGAGGTACATTACCTAAATGTGTAAAAATAATATGTCTAATATTTTAACTACCTATAACTGGATCAAATTCAATGGACCCACGAAACCCATACAAACTAAAAGAGGCTTGTAGGATTAATCTTATAAATTCCTTTTTGCCCCGTATAATTTCTTATCTATCTTTTGTACATAGTTGGATTATTATTTTGTCATCATTGATAATGAGGTTGTTTACGAGGTGAAATTTATTACTTTTGTGTTTTTATTTGCTCATTTGTTGTAGATAAGCTCAAGTGTTAGGACATAGGGGAGTTAGAGCAAATTATTTTTAACTTTTTTTAACCAAAGATTCATGTTTAAAAATATAATACATTCCTTAATAGAATAATACTAGTTCAAGATTATCATACAATAGATATATTACATATTATGAATTTTACTTGATAGGACAAACCCATTTTATTATTAGTGCATACATTTTTATGTATTTAATGAAATGAGGTAAACTTGAATTCTTAGAAAAAATAATTTTCTTGGGGTGCTAAACTTTTGTGTACATAGAAAAATGATATTTGAATTTAATGTCCACATAAAAATAAACTTATTAGATTCATTTTATTATATTATCAAAAATTATTTAGATGTATACTTATTCTTATTAGGAAAAGGAATGGTACTTTTTTTGCATTTCTAAAATTTAATATTTTCAATTATTACACAATTTAATATGTAGTACATGGCCTAAACAATATGTTACTTATAAAACTATGCAACACAAAAGTGAGATAAAAGTGTGTAAGATAATATTTGAATGCTGGAACAATTATATTGAAGTAAAATAATTAAAGCATCCTTTTAAAATTCTTCTTGTAGAGATAGGGATTCTGGATTCATTAAATGACCAAACTTTCACTGTTTGTTCCTCGCATAGATTGTACCAACTCAAGCTTTGATATATGGGTGATGAATGATTATGGTTGTATCAGACTCTTGGACTAGGCGGTTAACTGTTGATCAGTTCATGGACTTGCAAGGCCAGTAGGATATTGGAAAGATGATCTTTTTATAATGGCCAAGTTGACTATGGGAGAGAGATTTATGTTCTTTTTATAACATAAAACTCATCACTGCATGTGAAGCACCAGCACTCCCCTGAGACACCACCAAGTATCAGACTTTCTTGGCCTTCCCCTCTTCCTTTTTTCCTGCCAAGTATCAGACTTTCTTGGCCTTCCCCTCTTCCTTTTTTCCTGCTCAGTGGGGTTGTTCAGGTCTGGGGTACACTTTTGTTTGTCTGATGCCATTTTTTCTGAATAATATTAATAATTAGTTAAGTAAACATGAGTGACTGGGAGAAAACAAACTCACATTCCTATAAAGACAACTGTATGTGACATGGCCTTTCACTCATTTTTCATCTTATGCATTAAAAAAAAGTTATACATTTAACAACCTACTCTATCCATTCCAAAATATTAGTCCTTATGACTTTGAGTTTTTGGCTATTTCAAATACAAAAATAAAAAAGAATTGCAAATATTATTTTTTGAATTTTTTGATAAAACTTTAAATAATACTAAATTTATATTCAAAAAAATAAAATATGAAAAATAATATATGAAACTATGATTTTTATTAATCTTATGATATAGAAAAGTATAAACTTTTGAGAGAGAGATACATTGTTAACAAAAGTCGATAAAAAAATTTCATACAATCCATTATTTTGCCAACATAATTCCAACAAACATCACCCACACAAACAAATCCAGTAACCTTTGATGTAAAATTAGTTCTTTTTTTACCCGTAGTTTTGGCTAATGACAAACCAAGAGGTAGGTCACGAACAGAATCTCTTTTTGATGTAAAATGAACAATCCTGTCATAGTAAAAAAAAATCAAGGATGAGAAGGAACTTAAATAATAAATCAAAATCTTATTATTTAGAAACTACTTATACGAGATCTTTAATATCAAATCTAATCATCTATGTGTACCTTTTAGTACAAGAACAATGATGTTGTCTCCTGATTTCCCCCTCATTATAGCAGTTAAAGAATACAAGAACGATGATGTTGTTTCAGGATTTTCCCTCATCGTTGCAGCTAAATTATAAAGTTCTTCCATAAGGAAGTGTTGGGGCCGCCATCAAGAATTTAGTGTTTGGATGAATTGGATCGGGATGAATTAGCACCTAAATTATAAAGCTCTTCCATAAGGGAGTATTGGGGCGGCCTTAAGGATTTAGGGTTTGGATGAATGGGTCTAGGAAACACCCTTAGGCTTTATATACTGCACCATGGGAATTTTCCAAGAAATTTCTTTTTCTTAATTTTATTTTTCTTAAAGTAATTTTCATTTTTCTTGTTATTTTCCTTGATTTTTATTCTTTGTGAGGTTGAAAACAATTCATTGAATTTTTTGTTTGTTAGTGTACATTTGATTTTATAAAATATCAAAACAAAATAAAGGGTTTGTTAGATTCATTATTATATTTAATATTCTAGAAATATAGTTAAAATAAAAAACCTTTCAAATTTTAATTATTTTCTTATGTAATATGTGTATATATAATAGTTTAAGATTCTATTTTTTTAGAACCACTTCAAATTTGAAATCTTAAAATTAATTTCCTTATTTGTTTGCAGAACATAATGCATTTTATAATAAATTAAATTAAAACAAATTGTTTAATAATTTTTTCGTACGTTTTATATGAGTCAAAAATAAATAATTAAATACAAAAAATAGTTTTTCTAAAAAATAGTTCAAAAGAGAATATTATGTAGTGCAACATAAATTCTATTCTATAATTCACAAACAAATATTGTGTTCAAAGGAGCATGTATGAGTTGTTGACTAAAAAATATCAGTGACTAATATTACTTATTAATTTTTTCATATGTAATTCATTTTTATTTGATTATTTTAACAAATATATTAAATTAATATAATTCATTTTAAAAAGGAAAATTATCAAAAAATTGTTCTTTTTTTTTGAAAATACAAATGTTCTTCTTGTTCTATGAAAGTCATAGGCTGGTATAAATAGAAGTTACTCCCATAACTCTTTTTCTTGTGTTATTTAGCACTTTGTACAAATGTAATGAATTTATTGATCAACAAAGAGGTGAGATGTTCATATACAAGAACTTCAATGACAACAACCCTATGCTTAACAATATGAAGGATGAAAGACATCTCCCACCCCAATACCTCATGGTCACTCAATCCTAATTTCTTGATGTTGGATTAATTAATTCTCTAGATAATTTTTCAATTATACATGCTCGATAAAAGTTTATAAGAAAAATGGGAGATGTATATTGTGGATGGTTTATATTTTCTATACAAATATTCATGGCTCTAGAGTTTACTAACATATATATACCAACATTTAAATGATGTTGTCTTTACTATCAAATAAACATAATTGAAAAATTAGTTATATACTCATGACTCTATATTTATCATGTTCTTAATTTAATTACTATGTATTCAATCTGCCATATGCTATGTGTTTATCTACCAAAATGATGTAACATCACTTTGATCTAGTTAGCATTTCAAGAAAGTACTATTAGTCGCAACCTAATGGGTTCTCCATATCATAAAAACCCTAAGAACTGTTAATAAGTGCACATTAGTCTAATTTAACAAGATCTAAAACATCCCAAAGTTACATGCGTCGAGGTCTACGTCTCCATTGTCGGCTCCAACCCATTGTTGCATGTGCTGTCCACCACCCCTCCATTGTCGCCTCCAACTTCAACTTCATACCCTTTGTTGCATGTGTTGTCCACCACCCCTAGAGTCTCCTACAATAAACATAGCTAATTTCCTCAAAGAATAAACGATCGATATCATGCAAAAAACTCAAAATTGATTTTCCATTTTGTAGTGACAAATATATAATAGCTCGAGGAAAAATAATTAAATATTGAGAAAAAATAAAACAACCGATTTAAATAAATAAAAGAATTTTACTTCTTTAATAATCTAATTATTGTCCTTCAAGATTTGAGTAAATAATGGTTGTACATTAATTATTGGACTCGGGTCTGGAGCAGTGGCTAAATTATGCACCTCGTGCTTCACCTCACGCATGGGTAACGAAGGAACCATCTGCCTCACTTTATCTGAAATTTTTGACATCATCAAGTAAATATCATCAAGAACATCCACGGAAGATTAAGATTCTTTCAGATTTTATTTTTGTGCAACCCGTGCTCCCGGAAGCTCTATCGAGGTGTCTTAGGGATAAAGGTTGACCTTCCCCTTCTTTGCGGATCTTGCCTCAACGAGCAAAATAAGATCTTTCTTCGGCTCAATATCCCTTGGGGTACGGGGGATGCATGTCCATCAGTAAGCGACTCGAACTTAGGTGCCAATTGAACTTGCACTTTTTCATTATTCCTGCAGTATGTGAAATCAAATCAAAAAATTAACATTATGTTCATCACTATTAATAGTTCACAAAGAACAAGTAATCAAGACTCAACTTATTACAAGAGATTGAACCTTACCATACTTTACTCTATCTACGATTTCGACATGTCCAAACTTATTAAAATTAAAATGAACATCAATTTTTGACCTCGTAGATTTCCTATATATTCACTTAAGAAAATAAAATTTTATGAGCTATTCGTACTCTATGCGATCTCAAATAATGGTCATTTTGACTTTTATCGCGCATATAGAGGGGGGAAAATACAAGCGCTCATTATTAAACTTTAAATTTGATATTAAATTAAAATTTAGATCACACCTGTTGTGCAAGGTTAAAGCTGGATATGTTATCTCAACAATGTTGGTTTGGATAACTCAACCTAGAGCAAGACTTGCAAATAATCCTATGTTCCACTAGAATTAGTACAAATTGAAGAATGGGTATATACATAATGATCTTGGTAGCTGCAGTGAAGAAGTCATCAACAGAAGCCCATATGAAGTTCATTAATACGTTCAGGAAATAGAGTAATAAGGTTGAAGGCATTCGAAGAAGTTATTTAAATTAGTTTGAAGACCTCAGGGATTCTAAGTGAAGTTGATTGTATATGGTAAAAGACTTAACAATGGTTTGTAGAGTTCACAATACAAACGCCTGAGAGCGGAACTAATCTTCTGTGAACCAGACCAGTTGAACTAGGCATCAGCGATTCCTGAAGGGAAACTAAGTATTACCATTCGAAGAATTGTTAAGTGAGGATTCATATCTAAGAAGAAGGTTATATGGTTTATATGAGGACTCGAAGAGAAGACATGAAGACGGTACAGCTAAATAACTAAAACGTCTTCAGAAACTAAGGCAAATGATTACAAGGATACAAGTACGCGCCGCCTCTTGTTTAAGGATTTAGAAACTAAGTACAAATGATGTACTAGGTACCTTAGGCACCACTTGCAAGAAGAAGCTCCAGAAACGAAGTAAAAATGTCTTATAAGGTCACTTTGGGCGCCACTTCAGCTATCAGCCGTAGAAGCTAAGTAAAAACTCACTCTATAGCTATTCTAGAGTGATACGAAACAATAAAAATAGAGCAGAGTCAATGTCAAACCAAAAATTTCGAGGTGTTCGAGAAAAGACTAAGGTTAGGTGTTACAACTATAGGCTATACGACCACTATGCTACAGAGTGTAGGAAACTTAGACGACCCAGGGAGACAAAATAAGAAGCAAACATAACACAAATAGAAGATGATGAGCCTGCTTTATTGCTTGCAAAGCATGACAAAGAAGAAGAAGGTGCAATGATGTTGAACAAAGAAAATGTGATGCCCAGGTTAAGTGAAGGGAGTGAAGAAACATGAAGGGATTCAAACATCTGGTACTTGGATAATGGAGCTTCAAATCATATGACAGGCCAAAAATAAAATTTCAGGGAATTGGACCAGAGCGTGACAGGTGAAGTACGCTTTGTGATGGGTCTACTGTGAAGATCCAAGGGAAAGGCTCGGTTATTTTCAAATGCAAGAATGGCGAGGAATGAAAACTCGAGGTATATTATATTCCATGTCTATGCAACAATATTATTAGCTTGGGTCAAATATCAGAAAAAGTGAATAGAGTGGTACTCAGTTGGGAATATCTGTGAGTGTATGATAAGGAGAAACTCATCATCAAGGTTAAAAGATCGGTCAATAGGCTGTACAAGCTAATTGCCGAGGTCAGTGAGTCAACATGTTTACTTCTTAAGTTGGATGAGGTGTATAAGGTGTGGCATTCATGACTGGAACACGTTAATTATCGAGCCATGGAACTTATGTATAATGATCAAGTAGTACACGGGCTGCCAAAAGTCAGTCAACCAAAGGATGTTTGTGTTGGTTGCTCAATGTCTAAACAGACCAGGAAAACTTTTCCGTTCGAAATGAATTATAGTGCAGAGAAAGTATTGGAGCTGGTACATGGTGAACTGTGTTGTAATATCCCGTATTTTCAGAATTTTAATTATTATTGTTTGGGTATTTTATGTGATTGTTTTATTAGTGAAGGAATAAAATTGTGGATATTTTATTCCTGTATGATGTTTTCTCGTTCTTAAATGACCAATATGTTAATTGGTAAGTATGGTATCGATCCCTGTCAGTATGGTGAAACTATTTATATACTTTTACTATTTTCCAAATTTTATTAAAAGCCTATCGTTTTATCAATATCGGTAAAGTATGTTCGATTTAAAATGTTAGGGATCGAGTGGATATTTTATCCACGTCAAAAATCTTATTTAGTGAAAGTATAAAAAATATTATAGAATGTAGAACATTCATAATTGGGCTTAATTTGATAATTTTAGAATTTTGGACATATTTAATTCTGTCCTTTAAAAGTCAAAAATCTTATTTTACTGGTCTTTTATCTGTGTCCACCCTGGTATCGGGTGAGCGTTGAAAATATTCAAAATGAATATTTTGTGATCGCTTAATTGCGTGTTAAATGTAATATTATGTGGTATAATTTGTGTGATGTCCGTATGGACCAGGATATTTTTCGGAAATTTGTCACGTGTTTAAATTGCAATTACATGAAATTATATGTTAATCGAACTTCTTTTAAATAGCGTATGTAAAATATATGTGTACCATCCCGTTTTACGTGCGTTGAATCTTTTATAATTATTTTTGGGGTTTGTTGTTAATTTAGAAAATATTTTGATTTAATGAAAACTATCGGACCGGGCCCCTACTAGGACGTTAAACCCTGCTTAAATCGTACTTTTATTTTTATAAAATCTAAAATGGTTCGTCGGCTCGTTATTATCGCGTTTTTGAAACATACATTAATTCTGGGGAATTTAGATATAATTTTTAAAATTAAATGAAAATATTATTAAAATAAATTTTCCCTATAAAATAAATAGTTCGAGCCAACTATTTTAATTAAACGATCCATGTATCATTAAAATGAAATATGGGGTAATAATTTCTCGTAGTTATAAAAAGCCAAAAACGAATTGTTTATTTATATAAAAGTCAAATATTTTCAGATAATTATAAAACATTTCTACAGATTGTTTTAGGGGGTTGATTTCTTCTCCAATCTTATCTTACGATTTCTAGAGCAAATCAAATCCGTTTTTGGCGATCTAGTATCCAAATTAAAGCTCTCTTCGAGCCCTACAGATTGATACCAATATCTTTTAGTAAGGTTGGATATTTTACGTTTTTGTTGTTTTTCAAATTCGGTCGATTTGGGTTCTTTAATTCTAGTGATTTGACAATGATCTTGATGATATGATTAGCTTCCCCATGCTGTTTAGAGTCGATTTAATCTATTGTTCGAATGGTTTTGTTGTTCGATCGATTAAACCGAGTTTTTGGGTTTTCCCATTTATAATTTTGATTTTCTGGGTTTGTAGATTAATCGTTAGATGATTATGATGCCTTGAATTGATTCTCGATGCTGCTAGCTTTGTTTTGGCATATCGGTTGTTAATTTTGGTGGACTTAATCTTGTTTTTGTCATTTCGCCGGATTTATAAGCTTTTCGCCGGCTTTCATGGATTATGTGGCCGGAATTCTTGTTTCTGGCTTTGATTATAACCGAGTTAGGTTATTTTGGATTGCTGCAAGTGTTCTAGATAGAGTCTTGTTGAGGATCGTGGTGGAGCGAGGCTGATATGGGCAAACGGGGTTCGCCGGAATCGGCAAGAGCCGCCGGATTCTGGGCTCTACCCAGTTTTCGGCCGGTGTTCTTGGCGACCCGGCCGAGACCCGATAACCCGGAAATACTGACCCGGTTTTGATTTTCTAAAAACCTAATTCCCAAATCACATTCTGTTTGTGAATTTACTTTTAAAAATAATTCAAAATGTTATTTATTTATTAATCTTAGTTAATTAAGTTAATTGATTATCTGATTAGTTAATTAACTTAGTTAATTAAGATAATTAAAACCTGATTAAATTATTTCAGAAATTGGATTTATTTAATTCAATTATTGTAAATTTATTTTAGTTAATTAATTAATTTATTTATTTAATTGATTAAATTCATTTAATTGATTAATTTTATTAGTTAATTATTAATTAAAATGTAATTAATTATAATTTAATTATTTTAAATTTTAAAGAAATAATTTAATTAATTTCTAAAAATCAGGAAAATATTTTGTTAATTTTTTATTAATTATTAATTCGGGAAATCAATTAATTTAATTATTAATTGAATTATTCGTAATAATTCAATAACAATTCAACCGTTAGTCCGATTTGGACGAAACGAATACCTACGGACTCAGAAAAATATTCAGCTTTTATTAAAAATACTTTCGAGACCCAAATTCCTTTGTAGCAAAAGGTAGAGTATTTTACAAACATTTCTAAGTCGGTTCTTTATTGAAAAGTCGTGTTTTGACCCGATTTCTGTTTTAAAAGCATCAAGCCAAATCTTTTGGCGATCTGAGTTATGTGTTGCATCGCTAATGTGATTACGTGTTGTATGAACTACGTGCTTGCGTGCATTATATGTTTATGTGCTTAACTGGTTAGAATTATGTGATAATTTCATTCCCGTTATTACTCCGTAATTAGAGGTTATCGTATGGGTAGGCAATAGATTTGCGAGCAAGCAGTCTGCTGAGTGGTTATCGTTTAGACGATTAAAGTGTGTCTTTTAATTATAGATGCGGGTCATTCGAGATGTTTAGAACCAGACAGATTGGATAAAGAGAAATGGACTGAGATTGCATATCAGGCTATAAGCAGCCGCAGGGACGCGAAATCAAAGAGTGAGTGGAATAAAGATGGTGATGTCACAAGACGTCAGAATGGAATGATTGTGTTAGTTGTGAGTGTGCATAATTGCTAAGGACCAAAAGCAAGTACTCCTTACGTTCTTATGGTTGTGCCAGTATTTCTTTCCAATATTCTACATCCAGGATATTTAAATGTTTTACCTATCGAAGTATTGAAATCTGATTATGCAAGTATTCCTCCACTATTCTAAGTTCAGAATAGTTAAACATTTTAAACATTAAAATTTGCAGTCTTATTATGCAAGTATGCTTTCACTATTCTACGTCCAGAATAGTTATATACTTTTACATATTCAAAGGGTGGTTTTTAAATAATATAAATGTTCTCTCTATTCTAAATTTGGAATAGATAAACGTTTGATGTTTCGAAAAGATTAAAGTTGTTTTGGAAATATCCCTGACCATATGATATGGGTGAAATGATTTAGTAAGGATGTCGATTAAGTTATACTTGTGGGTTAAGTTTTGAGTTTCGAAATTGTTGAGAAGTGTAATAAAAGAAAAAATTGAAGTTTTTATTTATGGAATTTTGGTTTTCTTGTTTCTAGAATTGTAACCTAAAAGATCTTGGTTTAGTTGGGGTCTGAAGTATACCAGGCCCAATCTAAATGATAATATAAATAGCATAACTAATATATATTGAACACTAATACAATAAAACTTACACTATTCCTGCATACCATGAATCAACCATCTTCACAATAGCATCTTTCTCTTCTTTTTCTGAACTATGCAGCTAAACTCCACCAGTCTAACTTTCACTGGAAGGTTAATTTAAAACAGGCAAGTATGAGCAAAAGAAATGCTCAGCAAGTATAACAAGGGCATAATATGACAGTTCAAAACATTTATGGTTTTTTAAATAAAAACGATATCTGCTATCAAGCAGAACATTTAAAACAATATGTTCTGAACCCCAGGAAATTTGGATATTGTATTACTTTAACAATATCGAAACTACTTTGATAATTTACAAAACTTTTCATTAGAGCCTTTAATTATTGAGCAACAGGGGCTTCAGGAACAATGTAAATACTTGATAAGAATCTGAATTTGTAAAACAGTATTCACAATGATATCATAATCGAATAATATGAAACAGTAACAATAAACTGAATCACAAGAACTGAATTAATTTTCTATTCAAGATTTAAGAACTAAATAATTCATTTAGTCCTTTCTGAGTAGAGTACAATAAATTAGATTGGAATCCTCAAAACGCTATGTGCACCTGATGATCAGTCCCGATGCACACCGGTGTGTCAAAGCACATCCAACAACTAGGCCCAAATAAGGAACACGATGGCCTATAATATATTACAGTATGTCGTAATATATAAACATGCTGGACCGGTGCCACGGCCTCTTATGCAACCATCCAATCCAGAATATAAGAACCAGATATAATTGGTGTTCTTTTTCATCAATAATTTCGTATTCCTATTTATCAGGAATAATATTCATTTTCATTTTTTTTCCACCAGTGTATATCACTGTTCAAGATGCAATATATAAATTTGAATTCTAGCAGAATATTACTAGAATTTTATCTCAATCTGTGCCACAGTGAAAAGTTGTACTGTGCACGATAGTGTAGTTCAGTTGCTAAAATATCGAGTCAACAGGAAATATGTTTGTTCACCTTTTATTGTAAATGTCTGCGCTAAGGCACACAACATCGGGTTCTTTTGATCATATTGACCTCTCAGTTATTCTTTTATTTATAATAATGTTGTTCTAGAATTCGTAAATTGTTAACCACAATTGTGGAACACTTATTATGTTATGAAGCCTTTTATCTTCATAACTTTATTGTTTTGATCATCCCTTGAACTATCTAATGGAATGCCAAACCAAGTTAGATTGAAGGTGGTCCTAATGAGAAGTTGGTCAAAATTTTGTTAAAAATAAGCAACAGTGCAACGTGAAGCTCCAATGATAATTGTGACAAATTAGGATTCCAAGATTTTATTTAAGATTTCAGAAAAGTTGTATTTGAATGGATGTTATCGTCAGTTTTGGAATTGGTGAATAATGAGGTATCTGGTATTAATTGAAGAACAGTTGAACCCAAATGGTTGACTCATGAGAGAACCGGAATATGGATAGTAGCTCAACCATGTTTGTCAATATGGAAACCCGGTAAAGGTTTCAGATTATAAAGAATGGATGTCAAAGATTAAAGGATTAGCATTATGACAGATGCTATTGGAATTGAGAAGTTGGCAGGAAGGACCTTAGCGTATTCTTTGGCTGATTCTGAGGACAGAATCCTTATAAAGGAGTAGATTGTAATATCCCGTATTTTTAGGATTTATTTTATTATTTTGTGAATGCATTTATGTGATTTTTCTATTGTGAGAGGAATAAAATTTTTGATATTCTATTCATATATGGTGTTTTCTGTCCTTAACATGCTCAATGTGATAATTGTTTGTTCAGTATCGATCCCTGTCAGAATGGTGAAAGTATTTATATACTTTTACTATTTTCAGAATTTTATTAAGAGTTGATTGTTTTATCAATACCGGTAAAGTGAACTCATTTTAAAATGTTAGGGATCGAGTGGATATTTTATCCGCGTCAAAATGTTATTTATAGAAAGTATAAAAATATTCTAAAAGGTGGAATGGGCATATTTATGTTAAATTTGATCATTTTAGAATTTTTGGACATATTTAATAATGTCCTTTAAATATTAAAGTTTATATTTGTACTGGTATTTTATCCGGGTTTACCTTAGCATCAGGTGACTGGTAAAAATATTCAACTAGGATATTGTGTGGTCGGTTAATTACGTGTAAAACGCATTTATGTGAAATTATATGCCCGTTAGAATTGTCTTAACTATCATATGTGAATTATATGTGCACCGTCTCGTCTTGCGTGAGTTTCAATATTTTACAATTATTTTTGGGGTTTATTTATAATTTAGAAAATATTTTTATTTAAGAAAACTTATCGGACCGGGACCCTACCGGGACGTCAAACCATGCAAAAATTTCTATTTTTAATTTTTATAAAATCAAAAATGGTTCATCAGCTCAATATTATTATGTTTTTGAAATGTACGCAATATTTGGGGAATTTTGATATAATTTTTATATTTAATTAAAGATATTATTAAAATAAAATTTCCCCATAAATAACTACTGTGGGCTTAATTATTTTGACTCTGCTATCCAAACATCGTTAAAATGAATTTGGGGGTATTATTTTTCTTAAGTATAAATAGCCGAAAGAATAATCAGGTTTTTATTTTATAAAAGAAAATCACAATATTTTCAGATAATTACCCAATATTCTCAGATAAGGTTTGGAGGTGAAAAATCTGTTCTTCAACTTTAACGAATGATTCCAAGAGCTGTAGAAGTCCATTTTTGGTGTTCAATATATCAAATTAAAGCCCCTGATGAGCTCTATAATTTCATAGTAGGATCACTATAAAAGGTTGCTTACTTTATGTTTTCATTTTTTTTACCGTTTATCTAGATTTGGGTCTATGATTTCTAGGGAGTTTTGATTGTTTTTGAAATCTTGAACAGCTTTGCCATGTTAATTAGAGTATACCTGTCTATATAAACGTATTGTTTGATGACCAGATGTTGTGGGTTGAGTTTTGAGTTTTTTCTTTTACTACACTTTTTG
>PHNY01201747.1:41007-55830 GCA_003724115.2 Anethum foeniculum | reverse complement strand
TCCAAGTGGGATAATCACTTGCCTTCAGCATGGGAACCCTAATAGCCTCATACCTACTAGTATTGTTCCCAGAGGATTGATTATTTGAATTCTTTTCAGACATGATTGTTTTTCTTGGATCCTAATTGTATGTACTTTAACAGATTAGCTCTGATATCAATTGTTAAGTCTCAAATATACTGTAGAGGGGGTGAATACAGTATATAACAATCAAATCGAAATTAACAAGTAAAAATGATAAACAGTTTTTATATTGATGAATAAAAACTGTTACAATATTATAAGAACTCTCTCAAAGAATGTAAGAGTATTTTTTAGAACTGCTAGATTACACAGAATAATAAAACAATAATCGACATATTATATCGTCTGTCAAACTCTCATATTTGCCTAAATGCTAAACACTGATCATGAAATTATGTAACATAACTCAAGGTACACACCATGCATTTTACTAAAAAATAAATAAATCAAACACTAGCTCTTGGCAACTGGCCAAGCAAGTGTATACAAAAGGAATGAAAACAAAATTGCAGATTTGAAAGAGGGGAGCTCTAAACAGAGGAGAAAGGGGTGACGGATCAGTCAAACACACATCTGAAACTGAAGTGGGGTAATGACAAGATTAGTCCCATTCCTACGACAACTAGGTACTAACCGTAATTACTTATTTTCCTCTTCAATTCTTCATTTCCATTCTACTCCACCTTCATTCTTCTCAAGCCCTAATCCTAATCCCCACGCTTCTTATTCAGATTTACAACAACAATTACTCCGTTATTCTAAGTCAGGTTTTACTACACTCGATGACGCCCTCAATATGTTTGATGAAATGCTTAAAACACGTCCTCTCCTTCCAATTATCAACTTTAATCAGCTCTTATCAGCTCTTCTTAAAATGAAACATTATTCCGTTGCTGTTTCTCTCTTTTCGGATATGTGTTACTTGCGCATTCCTGTTAACATTATTACCTTTTCCATTGCCATTAATTGTTGTTGTTATTCTCATTGTCTCGGTTTTGCCTTTTCGTTGCTTGGTTCTATTTTTAAACGCGGGTTGGTCCCGGATGCGTTTGTCTATAATATTCTTATTAGGGGGTTACTTTCGCAATGTAAGTCAGAGGAGGCGGAGGCTTTGTTTAAAAAGATTATTGTGTTTAAGGAAATTGAGCCGGATGTGGTTACTTTTACTACCATGATTAACGGTCTGGCTAGAAGTGGTCATGCTAATATGGCGCTTTGGTTGTTTAATTGTATGGAGGATAATGATTGTCAGCCTAATATGATTACTTATTCCACAGTCATTGATTCGTTGTGTAAGCGCGGTCTTGTAGATGAGGCTTTGAAGCTTCATTCTAAAATGGAGGGCAAAGGCATAGTGCCGGATATTATGACTTTTACTCCAATAATCAAGGGTCTCTGTAACTTGCAGAAATGGGAAGAAGCTTCTCAAGTTTTAAAGCATATGATTGATGATACGAACATATCTCCAAATGTGTATACTTTTAATATATTCGTTGATGCCTATTCTAAGGCTGGGAAGTTGGAGGATGCAAAACGGATAATTCAGATCATGGATGAAAGTGGTAAATATCCTGATATAATAACGTACAATTCACTGTTAGAAGCATATTGCTTACAAGGGCAAATCGAAGGAGGATTGGCTGTGCTAAGTACTATGGCGCGTAAGAAGATAATACCCGATTGTTACACATATAACATTTTGTTACATGGGCTTTGTCAAGTTGGTAAACCTGTAGAAGCACTAACATTATTTTATAAGGTTCGAGCTCAAGGCGGTGAGCTGGATTATGTGACATACAGAACTTTATTGGATGGCCTTTGCAAGAATCAGTATGTTGATCGAGCTTTGTCTTTCTTTAAGGTGATGAAATGCAACGGTGTAATTCTTGATAAGGACACTTACAATATCATCATTCGTGGATGTCTTCGGAATACGAAATATAACGAAGCATGTGGACTAATAGATGAAATGTTTGATCACGGCTTCGTAGCAGATGCGTTCACGACCTCTTTATTACAGAGCCTACTCTCATTAGAATCACAGTATCCAATTCTCCTTGCAATGCATCAGAAATGCTTGCAATCCGGTACGTAACTTCGTGAATAAATGTTTTTCTATTCTGATATTGGAAACTTTGGATAAGATGCATGGTTCCTGTACTCTTGATTATGTACCCGATGTGTGAAGTATCAAAATTGCTGTTGTCGATCTCATGTGTTCTTGGGATATCAATCGTAGCTTTTAAGGCTTTTGTTTTGCAATATGACCGTAGTTCCTCAAGTATCAAAATATAAATTGATGTGGATCTTATAGAGTATTGGCCCTTTGTTGCACAATTTTAGGAAAAAATGTCCTAAGTGGCACCACTGGGAAGAATGGCCCTAAATAGCACGGGAAAATGCATTTTTAGTAAGAGTTTACACATAAACGCATCTATCAATTACGTTTCCTGTAATGATGCATACTTAATGCTCATATTTTTATGTAAAGAAAAAACAGGATCTTCACCCTGCGTTTTCTACACAAACTCATATGTGCACCCCGACCCGTTATTTAAATATGTAATAGCTAAAGGAAAGCTGCTGTCCAGTGAGGTAACCCACGTGCGCCTGGCCATTATCTTCCAATTCTTTATTAATAACAGTAGCTTTATATTAGTTCTTAAAACTAAAAACACACTTCTTGATTCTATCACTTCACATGTTGATTAACATGAAAACTGGTCACTGACCCACCATTTCTTTTCAGTCTGATACTAAAACTGCAAGGGCGTGTTTCTTTTTTAGGTGACTAAAAGGGCCATTTTTTTGAATTGTATCTTTGGGCATTTTACTTTAAAATTGTGTCGAAAGGGGCCATTTCTCGATCTTATGAAGTCTCTCTTGCTTGTTTGAATTTGTTGTTTCTTATTTTCATTTACTTGTCTGTTATCCATTGAGCTAACAATTCAACCATGATAAGTGATCAGTTCTTTTTCCATTCAAGGTGATGCATTTGTAAGCAGCATCTTTCTCTTTCTTGTTATTAAATAAGTTGATAGTTTTACCACAAAATATTGTTTTGTTGTCAGGTAATCACGAGGAAAAACATGGTGTAGAGATCTCCAAAATTGTCCACACTCATCGACCAGCTCAAAGTTCTGTGTCCTTGGATGATCTTGTATGTTTCTGGAAAGATCTTAGACATCCTGAAATTTCATTAATAACGATAATTGTCTGTGGAGTTAGTAACCAGTCCATTTTATAGTTTTATAAGTATTTAATTTTAGATTAAAAATTGATAATCATAATCAGAATTTTCACTTTTATCTGGTCAAAGACCTCAGGTTTGATTAGAATATGTTGGATTATGGATTAAAATATAATAGATCCTATATCCAGCATACTCTAGATATCTCAAAAATGCTGCTTTTCTATGTCAAAACACTAATTCCATCAGTTCTATCTTCATTTTTAACAGCCCTATGTGAAATTTTCTAGCCTGGACAGAATCACATCTATAAAAGTCGAGGAAGCAATGCCAGAAATGCAAGTGAATCTTGCTAATATTGATAGTGACGCTAATGTTGGTGACACTGACCAAGAGAAAGGTGCTTGAGATGTTCATCAAGATGCAGAAGCTATTGATACTTGTCTGAAAAGTCCCAAGAGGCATTTTCTGTATTGTGAAAAGTATCTGCAAAGCTGGCTAAACATGCCACGACTGGCAAAACTGGAATGGTTTCCAAGAAGGTTTATATGGATCATCCGAGGGAATGCTGCTCTAGGTAGCAAAAGTTGCATTTACACAGTTCTCATGTAGACTCTTCAAAAGCATCCTCTCTCAGAAACCTAGTTCCTATGGAAATCCAAATCCAGTGGGGTTCTTTTGCCATGTGTTTTGTTCACAAATTTGTTAAAGTTGGTGATGAGGTGTTCTCATATCCTCGTGGTCTCTGTGAAGGAATTATAAAAAAATTCTTGAACTGTATTGTAGAAGGGGTCAGGCTTTCCAGCTTTTTAGACATGTAATTTTGTGGTTCGGCCATGTGATTCTGTGGTTGTTGATCATTTGGTCCATCCAGAATTAGTTTGATTTGTATATAACCTGGCATTTCTGAGATTACGATTAATGCAAGATGATAGTTCATCCTGTTTTATGAACAAGCCAAATACGGTCATGGAGAAACTTTTGTAGAGCTTTTGCAAGATAATGCTTGTTTGGCAAATCTGTTTTCTGAAAATAAATTACTTATTTTCAGAATTTTCAGAAAAAGACCGTTTAGAATTACTAACTTATTTCCAGAAAACGTATGCATAGATATATTTCTTTCGAAAAAAGTAATTTATTTTTTATTTTGAAAATAAAATTTGATCGTAAATTTCTATAATTTTAAAAAAATTGAAATATGATTTTTTTTTTTAAGAAATAAGTTATTTATTATTTAAAGGTTGATTTGCCATTTTTTTTAATAGAGTTGCCGCCCTTTGTATGCCATCTGCAAATACTTAACTCTGAAGTATTGGCTTATTTGATTTTATTTTATTTCATTTTGCCAATTTTCTAGTATATATTCTTATAAATACAATGAGATAACGCTGAATGGAGCTACCCCAACTCTACTAGGGAGTAAGTTCGCGGTTACGAAGCCAAATTAAGGCAAAGAAGAACAAAGCTCTTAGATCACAGGAAAGATGGTCAGAGCAAGTACAATACTAAATGTAAATGATTATAACTATTGGTAATACGATATTAAAAAATATATTTTGATATGAAATAACACTTGCACTCCAATACTTTAATGCTGAGTTGTTTTTAGAACTAAGAAATTTCAAATTTAACTAACATTTTATTTAATTGTTTCACTTTCATCAAAAGTGAACTACTTGTACTCCATTTCTAGTTAATAAATGATGCGGCATAAATGACTATAGCCATTTTGTTCTAAATATACAACCAAATATTCATTTATACATTTATCTATCAAAGAATAGCTACGAGTTGAAGCTTTAATTTTGATTCTATCTTATAACTATAGGCTAACTACAGTTATGCATTCGACTTGATCTAGTGAAAAAGAAATAATACCTTATTTGACATTCCTTCGTATAAGTTTTAAGTAACGTATTTCCTTAAAAAATTCATATTTATATTCTTTTTAAATATAAGTGTTTATTATAAAAATTTAAGATCAAATCTTGTTTTCAAAACACAAAACAAGTTACTTATTTTAAGAAAAAGTATATTCATACGTACTTTTTCCGAAAATAAATAACTTATTTTCAAAAAGTTTTTTTTTTGACAAACAAAATTTAATGCATTCATTCAAACACTGGAAAATAGACGGAACAAACCTCCGAACTGACAATTCAACCTGATTAGGATATAATAAACGAATCTAAAACAATTATTCTCTTTATTTTTAGATCGTTTAACATATAAAATAAAATTCTTTGAGTTAAAAAGGATTATAATAGTTTTCCCAGCAATCCAACCTACACCATCCCTGAAACTAGTAGCATCACAATTGACCTTCACATAAATGCTATATGTAGCCTAATATTCAAATTTTTTAGTTACATCAACAAAAATTGGGGAACAGATACTCCCAAACTATGAACAATTTTTTGTTGTGAAAAGTAAGCTCTTGCAATATTCACCACTGTCCCAATTTTGATGCAAGAATTCCAGATCTCCTAAAAAATCATATAAATCTTTACCATCGAAATTAACACCAAAACACACATGCACTTCAAATAAAACATACTAACACCCAAAAAGATGGGTAAAAATTAACAGTCTTGATAACAAGGTACCAACAAGATCTCACCCAAAAAGTATTAGATCCCACCCAAAAGGATGATTATTCGAAACTTTTAAAAAGACTGAAAAATAGAAGAGAGGATGGAAGAGCGAAGGTTCTTAATCGGTGAAAGGTGTGAAAAGGAATTATAGATCTGCGGAATGAAGAATAGAAGTGGTGACTAGAATCCTAGATTTGAAAATGAGGATCAACCCTCATAAGGCATGTTTGTCTTTCGGAAACTTATTTTTCAGAAATAAAAAATGTCGTCACTAAAACAAAGCAGTAATCTCTTAACAAATATCTTCGTTATTCAACTTCTTAATGGTGGCAGCAGCAAATCGCTGGTAATGTTTGTTGTCAACGGAGGAATTTGAATTTAGTGATAATGAATTTTATAGATTTCGGGAATAAGAAAATTGTGAAAATAGGGGGATTATGGTTTTTGGATGTTTGGGGCTGAACTTAAGAGTTGTCATGACTTGTTAGATATGTCCGATCCTTTTTCAAGATGTCTGCATACCTATATTTGTAGGATCAAGCCAACGCAGTTCTGTTAAGGATTCGGTTTTTAATCCCTTCCGATTTATAAGAGATGTATTTGGAATAGGTAGATTTTATATATTTAAATTATATTAGCATTGGGATACTTACCTGATTTGAAAAATATAGTTGGGAGATATTTTCTATAGTTAATTGGAGATTATTCCTCGATTCAGAGAGAGGAAATAATTAACTTGGGAATTAAGTTAATTATTAATAGATTGATACTGGGAAATTTGGGAGATAGAAAATACATAACAACTACCCATAGTTCTTCAATGTAGCTTGATGGAATGGAGAACTATGCATGCTATGATCTTCCAAATATTCTAAGTTAGTGAAACAACTAGGAGTAGAAGATTATTAAATAAGATGGAGCACGTAGGTGCCCGTAATATGTATGCAAATGCAAGTAAAAGAGCATACGAGATGCAAATAGAGCAATTATAAGACATATTTTGTAAGTGTGCGAGAATGTGCGATTTTGTAAAACCGCTTGAGGATTTCATTGTGAACCCACTTTTCAAGTTAAACCTAGAAGGTCTTCCAAAAGCTATCCTGAGGGTCTTCCTAAGCGTTACGCTGGATGGTTTTCCTAAGCTTTATCCCTGAGGGTCTTCCTACAGCTACCTTTGAGGGTCTTCCTAGCGCTACCCCTGAGGTCTTCCTAAGTAATCCAAGAAAGAATGATACTGAGGTGCACGGAAGTACGGAGTCGCCTATAGCACAGTAATTTAAGTAACACTTGGGTGTCCGGAAGTACGGAGTCACCGAAGCGTTGAAAGTTTCGACGGCGTCCCTCTCCTTACAGGAGAAGTAGCATCTAATAGTACTGGGATCATCCGGAAGTACGCAGTTGCCAGCAATACCGAAAGTTTAAGTAACACCTGAGTGTCCAGGAAGTACGGAATTACCGAAGCATTGCTAATGTGGATAACATCCCCCTCGTGGGAGGTCTTCAAAAATATAATCATCCTTATATGAGGTCTTTAAAATAATATAGTCATGAAGAAGCATCTTGTTAAGGGGTGTCTAGCTGTCCAGATTTGTGACAATGCTTTGTGTTAGAAAGAAGGTTCTCAAACAGCTAGGCAGTCGGGCGCGGGGGGTAGGGTGAATGATTAGTTATCAACTTTTTCTCGATTTGAGAGCTAAACAATAATATCCAGTGATAGCAAATAAGCAATAAGAGCAACACGAGATATATATTACATTTTCTCTCTCTCTCTCTCTCTCTCTCTCTCTTTCTCTCTCTCTCTCTCTCTCTCTCTCTCTCTCTCTCTCCTACTCACTAAGATAAGATGTGCACTGAATATATATTACATTTCACAAGCTGTACACACACAATTTCAGTGAGCTGTGTCTTGCCAATACTGAGAAGGCACATTACCCATTGCATTGGCCCCTTATCATTCTGTTACCACTTTCTCGTATTCTTAGCAATGTGTCTCATTTTCTTCCTCTCCAAGTTTTGCTGTAGATTTGACATCTGTCCATGGACCACCCCCATGTACCAGCTGCTGCAATGATTGTTCCCCTTAATCTCAGAATTATATCTTCATTTGTCTTGTAATATAATTGCTCAGTTGAAAATATCGCGAACTCGGATATTTTCTTGACTTCACTATACGATATCATAATGTAGTATAGACTTTAGACTTCACGATATCTGGATTTTATGACATAATTAAAATGCTGACTTTGCGATATAGCAGACTTCACGACATCTTCAACTTTACGATATAGCTTTGCACTACTTCACTATGTAGCTCTTCTAGACTTCACTATATCTGACTTGGAGTATCTTCTGCAACTTTATTCAACTGTACTTCATTCTGCTGCCTAAGCAATCTTCGATTGCACTTCTTCCAGAAAGATTTATTTCAGACTAATATTTAAATAATGTTACACTGAAAACTCCTAAGCTCGTTATAATCATTGAGCAATCTAGAAGTGATTACATAATGCAAGTAACAAGACAAGTATTGTGGGAACTTATCACTAATCCTATGGTAGAATCTATTTGATCATGTAAAGTGACATTACCACTTTAGTAGGTTTGTTATGATGGTATAGACCTGTCATGTGCCTAACACTTTGAATTAACAAGTTTCTTGTACACTATGGTAGGTGATTAGTGAAAATATATGTACATATGAAGATGTCAGTATATGAAGAAGCATAGAATGAGAAAAAGAAAGCATCAGAGAACAACACACAACGTATCATGAGATGTGTGGAATTTGTCATTGACTAGTTTCATATTATGGGCTAGAAAAAGTCCACAATGATATATATGTCACAAAGGAGGATAAACATGTAAGCTCACACAATAATGTATAAAGGAAGTTAACCACGTGACTTGATACTTCTGCTCTGCTTCATCTTTATCAATTTGTTTTATTAAGACATGAGAAAGGAGTGACAATGGCTTGAAAAAATAAAACTATGCAAAATCTACAAAGAAATAAGCAATTATGGTAAACTATATGACCTGAATGATCTAAGAAAAAGTTACAGAGCTCATGGGAAAAAATTAGGACAGATCCCGTCAGATGATTTTTTTTCCCAGTTTGCAAGAGGTACCAACAGCCTGTAGCAAACTGTTACTAGATACTTCTCGATAAGCAACTTGAACTAAATTCATATAAGTTTGTAGCTGGGCTATGAGTTGGAGAGAGAAAAAATGCAAAAAATTGAATATGACATGCCCAAAAAGACAAGAGTCAAAAGTTTGAGCTTAAAACTCTCATATCCATAGAAAACTTAAGCGGAGACACAACAGAAGGTTTGTGAGCATGAGGTACCGAATGCTGAAAAAGGTGGAGCCAAACTTCAGAAAATAGAGAAGTTGCCAGGAGTTTATGAGTTTTAATCACAATGGTGAATCCAAAGGCTCAGTCCAGAAATGAGACACAAAAAATTAGTTTCTGCTAAAAAAAGGGTATTATAAATAGTTGCACAGATGAAGGATATTTGTTCATGCTTCTTTGAAAACCAGAAGCAGGAGCTTGAAAATTATGTAAATTGAGATGCATCAATAGGAATTAAAAAAGAAGCTATCTTCAATTACAAGGTAGCTTATAGCAACATAAAGAAATTAGAAATGCAGGGACTTTAAAAAAATATATTAAAGATCACACCAGTTTGCAACAAGGACATTGTAATTGGAAAATAAAAACAAACTGCTATATCCAATACTTTAAGAAGAAAAGATGTTGATGCATGTTATTTGCGTAAAGATCTGCAAAAGCAAGAAGTGAGCACTAAACATATCAACTTTGTACATGGCATGAGAAGAATGTAAAACAAAGAAAAAATGGAAAAATGCAGCACAAAGAATGACTCCTCTAAAAAGCAGCGATAAGAAATATACATGAGAAATATAGCTTAATCAATACAAAGCGGTGTTACCAGAAGTATGGAACAACCAAACTCACCCTAGTACAACTCAAATAGCAGTAACAAGAAAAATTCTCAGCTAAAGTTATTTGTGAAAACTTAAGGGAGAACTGATTTGGCTAGAGTCAACATTAACAAAAGAAAGGAAGGAGTACCAGCTTCAAGGTGCAGGAAACTTCTTAAAGTAAAGCAATACTTGTGAGCCAAAAAAGGAAGAAGCCTTGTTCAGCTTATTAAAAAGGAAGAGTACCAATAGCCAGGAAAATAAATCTATAAATAAGACATAACAATTCCAATTTCAAAAAGAGAAGCAGAACATAACTGAAAATTTGCAGGTTAATCAGCCTATAAACCCTTCATAAGTTCGTGCGTCAACGTAGAAAGTTTATGTCAGGGTCATAGGTTAATCTACGACGGGTTCTCACTACCTACTTTGTTTTCCTTGCTTATTAAGAATTTTTGTAGCATCAACATAAAAAGTTTCTATCAGCGTCATAGGCTTGAGCTTGTAGAACTTGAATTCAGTGCCATGTCTAACGCAAATGACTCATCAACGAAGGTTTTTTTGCACGCTTTCAACAAAGGAAGAGAGGAAGAAAATCAGGTTCTTGATTAATCATTGTACAACTATCTCATCAATTAAGTTTGGGGGGGCAAAGCTTGAATATAAACTACATAAACGTAGTAGAAAAGACACACAAAAAATGTAGCAGAAGATCTGTGACCCCCAATAACATAAAAGTTGAATACAACAAACAACTCATAAGCATAAATCAAAACCAGATGAAGGAAATCAAAGCATCATCATGAATGATATGAGTACAATTCATGAAACAACTGTTGATATTACAACGACAAAGAAGATTTAACTTTAAGAATACAAAGGTACTTCTTATATAATTAAAAAAAGAACGACAAGCTGGAATATTACAAATCAGAGGCCTCAAGTTACAAATGAAATATTAAAATCAGAGACCAACACAATTGATATCAGAGCTGTGAATAAGTGAAAACTGAGGAGGACCAGCTAAATCAGAAAATCACTAGTTTGTAGAAGAAAATTTTCTGAAAATCAGTACTTTGGAAAATTTTTAGCTACAGGGATATCTTATTTTTAATATGGAAGAAGAAAGCAATGCAAGTTGTAATCACAATAGTTTCTGCTAAAAGCTAATAAATCAAGAATCAAAATTTGATCGGCAAAATCCAAGATAAGTTCTATTTTTCTTTAGCATTTATATATTTTATGTCATGCATAAAATTGATCTTTTTTTTGTGAACATGTTATGGAAAAAAAAATATCCAACCCAAACAAGTGCTTATCGAGGGTTACTTGGAGGCAAAGAATTTGTTTGAGTCCTGCATTGGCGACCCATCGTCAAACACTTGAGGGGAAATTAAATTTTAATCATGGACATGTGACCAATCGATAATCATTTGAGTACAACAAATTAACTAAGACCTGGAATTGTGATGTATCAATTATCACTTCGGGTTAACAAATAATCAAGTCATATAATTATGAACTATCGACGCTCACATGTTGAAACAATATACATCCGTCCTAGACTAGTGACGAACAACTTCTTTAATGAAGAAATGAGTCACTTGGGGGCACAGGATACATCAAGCCGAATATACATTTCAGATTGACTATGATGGTTCGACCAAGATGAGAAAATGGTGATCTACAGTTTTTTAGATTTAACAATTTATAGATCACAGAGTATATCATACATTGCATAATCCGGATCAAATCTACTTATGTACAATTTGAGGATTGGAAGCAAAATATGAACCAAAAAACTGTATTTAATGCTGTGATGGTTCATATACCAGGGACTTTGTACCGGGAAATGAGAAATTGGTAAGCAGAGTCTTTAAAAAAAATTGTGGCTTACGAACGACCTCTCAACTACATGCAAGCAGATCCAAATAAGAATTTTATAATCAAATTACTTGGCTGCTTGGAAACTTATACTACACAGCCAACATTAAACAAGATTTAGGCCCGAATCGAATTGTTTGATGCTTACAAAACACACAAACAAAAACAAAATATCACCTGCACATCATCTGACATTGAGGAAGATTAAAAATATAGCCAATCTTCAAAGTTATATCATCATCCTTCTCTGAAGGCACAAAGACATTGGTGAATAATCATAAGCTAGGTTATTTGATCAGAAGGTAACAATATTGAATTAATATAGTGTTCATCGAAGGAAAAACCTTCGATAAAACTGGGGACTTGTTAATACATAATATGAACTAGATTTATTAATGGATATCGACCCATAATTAAGAATAGAAGGACCTAACGCGTCATTGATCTTTACACACAAGAAACCTAATACTATTGGAAATATAATAATGGAGGAAACTTAATATATAAGGAGACTTGCTCCTTAAAAATAGGAGTATGGGCCTAAACAAGATCTGATAACAAAAAGAACTACGTGTGCTTAATTCCTTAAAAAAGGATACGCAGGCACCTTGAGAAGGGACCCTGAAATTCTATTATATCTCATAATTATTTCTCTCAAACACAGCCTCAAATCACATAAACCCTAACCTTTCCCCATCACATAACCCTTAATCTTCTCCCAAAATTACTAAGGATATCAAATCCCTATTTCTATAAGTCTATATACCCGATTATAAATTTAATCTTGAAACTTGATCTGTGACAAAAATTAGTCTCAACAGTGCCCATGAAAGCATATTACACAAGAAGGGAGATAATTGGTAGAAAACATATTGTTCTTATTGGGATAAAAAAAATAAAGTTGGATGAAGAATAACAAGCACGGGTTTAGAAACATTGTGAATGAAAATTATTGCATAAAGTGGGATATCAATATGCTTAAAGGGGTGAAACAAATCATCCATTCTCTTTTCTAGTCACTTTCTCTGGGAGTTTGTTGAGGCATGTCCAACCCATCACATTATTTTGGTGTGATTTTTCATCAAAATGGTGAAAAAATTACAATATTTTCAAATTTAACTCCAACCTATTAAGACCATCTCCAACTCAACTTCAAATTTGTATTTTTACACCATTTTGGTGGTGAAATTCTTCTCCAAACTAACTCTAAAACTTACATTATTTTGGTATGAGACCAAAAATTACACCAAATTTAGTGTCACGCCAAATTTTTAGAGTTTTTCATATTCCAACATTGCGCTTATACTCCTTACATAAAACAAATTTGTTTGATTTGTATCCCACCAACTTTATTACTTTTGTACTTTATTTTGTAGTTTAGCAATAAAATAACCTTTATAATACAAAAATTGAGTAAACTTTAGTGCGAGTGTGGTGGAGTGTAATTTGAAATTGGTGAAATTTTCACACTATTTTGGTGTAGAATTCACACTAAAATAGTGTGATGCATTGGAAATGTAATACTAAACTTTACACAATTCTAACATGTTAGGTTAATTTAATTAATGTATAAAACTAATAAAATTAATAAGATACAAATGAAACAAATTTATTTTAGGAAAGAAGTAAAGAGCAATATTGAAATGTACAAAAATTTTAAAATTTTGATGTGACATTAAATTTTGTATAATTTTTGATGTGACACCAAAATAATATAATTTAGAGTGGGGGTTAGATATGAGTTTTACATTAGAATAATGTAAAAATAGGATATAATAACGCTCTACGCGCGGCTCGGAATTTTTTCAAAAAAATGTGTATTGATAATATTGTTAATCGAGATTAACTATTTGACAGTTGATATAATAAATTAGAAATTACAAGTTATATATTACATATTTTATACTATTATACTTTTAGTTTTTTAGAATATATTATAAAATAACTAAAATTAATATTTGTCAATATATTCAAGGTTGTATAATGATAGTCTCAAAATATACATGGTATTTTCGCCTAAGTTCTAAAATTGGTTATACGTTCTAATTTTTTAATAAAAATATATGTTGTACCGAGTCATACTTCATCCTATTTTTAGCGAGTAAATTTCTTTTAATTTATTTTGTTACTTTTTACTCTATCAAAGCAATTTTAATACTTTTCCAAGATAATTAATTTCAAACAATTTACATAAATCATCATTCGTTGGAGGAAGACCTCATTATATATCTAAAAATTTAATAATCTTAAAAATTCATAAACATGAACAAATGACAATTACAATATGAATGTAATATTTTTGATCAAAAATTATAAATTTTAAACATAACTAAATAACATTCTTAAAAACCGACACCCCTCTCGAAATATGCATGCACAGTCTAATAGTTTATTTAATTAAAATATAAACATATTTGGGTATAATATGAAATGAAAAGTGTATAACTTTTTAACTGATTTAATTGGTCGAGAAAAGGGGTCGAGTTGGTTAAATTTAATAAGGTCTGTCAAATTTTTTTTGAAACAAAAGTACTTGCTTATATTAAATCGAATCAATCATCAGTACATCATAAATAATATCCGGAGCAACATTAAACCACTCCTGGAAGTCTGGCATAGAATGAGTAACTCTAACTAACGTATGGGCTACAACATTCGCAAACCTATGAACATACTCTACTAGCACATTATCAAAGTGCTTAAAAAGATCAACACAATCTGACACAATTGTGTAAAAAGATTGGCTATTGAATCCTTTCTTTGTTGGAGAGGCAACCAAGTGATTTGAATTTGAAGATGATTTGAATGTATGTACTTGTTTTTATCCGACTGTTCTGAACAATCGACCATATATGCGATCCCATAATAACATTCATCCCTGAATCAAACCCATGAAAATCATGCCGATTTATAACCTCATCCATGAAGAACACCAAAACAAAACCAAAACTCTCACAAGGAGAGACAAATAAAACTCTCACAAGGAGAGACTAACAAAACTGATAGAGTATATATTTATATATAGTTTATAGGATTTTATTCATCTTATTTATTATATTTTGCATGTAATTGGATTTTTATTAAATAAATGTTAATGCTTTGACATGCATGATTCGTAGTGTAATTTTAACCATCTTACGCTACTCTATGTGATCTTGATGGATAATTTGCTCTTAAACCGTC
>PHNY01201747.1:15695-37608 GCA_003724115.2 Anethum foeniculum | reverse complement strand
ATTACAATGGTAACCAAATACCAGTACATGAATTAGGCTCCAGTGCAATGTATGCAGTGCAGGCACAAAATAATAAATATGACAAAATATGACTCTTGATAAATAATAATATTAGTCACTATTGTATTTGACTAGCCACTGACTAGACATAGGTAATAAAAATATGGTAACGAAAAATGTAAAAAATGTATCATAGATTTTATATATAATTTATATGTGTATATATATATATATATATATATATATATATATATATATTTATATATATAATAAATTAGTCGGATCGGATCGTTAACGGATCGGATCGGGCTAAATCCATATCCGTTACTTATTGGATCGGATCGTTATCGAATCAGATTTTTTTCGGATGGGATTTTTTTTTTAATGATCCATATCCGCTCCATTAGCCTTCGGATCGGATCGGACCGGATTTCCGATCCATTGACAGCCCTAACTCAAAGGACCTTCCATTAATGTTTTAGTCCTTGAAATATTTGTTAAAATGAATTAACAAAAATGTTTTGAATGATAATTTTATTTATTAGGATCTAAATTCAGAAATTCACACAATTTTTATATAATAAAGATAAAATTAGCAAAAATGTTTAAATGATGATTATTATTTATTAGGATCTAAATTTTCAGAAATTTACACAATTTTTATATAATAACAGATAAAATTAGGGTCCATTACATAAAATTACAAAAAGTATGTAAATATTAAAAAATTAAATTAAAAATCAAACAATCAATTAAATTAATTTTTTAATAAATAGGTCATGAAAATTATAATATCAACCCTGGTTAAAAAGCAGTACTAGCTAGGACTCTTGGAACATGGAAATAGTAGCAGCATATATATACATGATAAACACATAATTATACGATTGATTTGGGGGCATCTACATAACATAAACAAGGCCTAGTACTAATTAATCTAGTAGGTGCATGCTCCAGCTATTGCTTCAGGTATTCCCTCTAAATGTAAATATACTCTTTTACTTTTTGCTCTTGCCTTTCGCTTCATATGGTTTTTTTCGGGGCATTGTTATTTTCATATAATTTATGAAATGTATTCTATATATGTTTGTTAGGCCACCAAATCAAGATTTCAAGCATTTTGATTTCACACACATACATGTAGCCATAGGAATGTGTGTGGGGATTATAGTTACAGTTTGTTACTGTAATAATTCTTTTAGTGTCCCGACTTTTAGTTAAAAATCAGTAAATAATTTTCTTTCATGGTTTCGATAAATTATCAATATTTAATTTATTTTAGTCCCGACTATCTTGGAATCCTGATACGGTCGCCCTTTTTACATGTAGACAACTTTAGTGTTTGGTTTAGGGAGAATGAGCTATGTTTTCAACCTGTTTTATTATTGCATAGTACGACTTTGTGACTTAAAACCAGTTGTTTTAATGAGGTGATGGTTTAGTCTTTTCAGAATACATGCAAGTTTGTAAAGCTCAAATGGCTACTTTGTTGGAGAGAATGCCATGGACGAGGTTTAGGTGCGGAATTACAGGGGTGGCTTCGCTCCTTTTCCGTCACTCATTGCCAATGTCACCACCACTGGTGCATTGTCGAAACAACAAAATCATATGCTTTATTCCTGCAATCAATAAAAGATGTCTGTCAATAGTATCTGCTTTGACATCTTCTGTCCAGAAAGACAACAATGTGGTTCGTGTTCGATTTGCTCCTTCTCCTACCGGTAATCTCCATGTTGGAGGTGCCAGAACTGCTCTCTTCAATTATATATTTGCTAGGTTGTTCACCTCTTACTCATTTTCTTTTCCTATAAATTTTCCTACTTCCATCAATTTTTCTTAAAAAGTGTACATTTTTAGGTCCCAAGGTGGGAAATTTGTTCTTCGAATAGAGGACACTGACTTGGAAAGATCTACCAAGGAATCTGAAGAAGCCGTATTGCAAGATCTTTCTTGGCTTGGACTCCACTGGGATGAAGGTTCATTCGTTCTCGTACTCATTTACATACTTCATTCTATGTTATCTCTTAAGTGTATCTATTTGTTTAATTGGAACTGTAAGTTAGTGATCACTTTGGAGATTAATAAATTTATATGTTATATGAAAATAGGCTTTTTATGGTTGATACTAAGCTGATTTTATAATTTTGCCCTTGAAAGTGGTGTTACAATTGATGTCAACTACTTAGTTAGATTCTACTTGCAGCTGGTGGGTCATGATTTAGACTAATGCCATTGAATTTATAACAAAAAATATGTATATTGAACTTGCAATCTCTTAATTTAGCTACAACAAACAAAATAGATCTTATGTTGGCATAAATACTAATGATCATGTTTTGAATTGTCAAGGCCCTGACATTGGTGGTGATTATGGTCCATATCGGCAATCTGAAAGAAATGCACTTTACAAGCAATATGCCCAGAAGCTTCTAGATTCTGGTCATGCTTATCGCTGCTTTTGTTCTAGTGAGGTATAGTTATTAGTTATTAAACTCAAAGAAGTTATACATGAATAGTTCTGCAGTAGTGAGCCTTTTGTCAATAGTATGCTCCATGTCATCCTCTAAAACATTGCTATAGAAAGACCTCCCGCATTGTGGTAATCTTTCTCTGTTACATAAAGATCATGTTGATGCTTTAGAAATTCTTTTATGGTACTTGTTGTGATCTTGAAAAGATAGGAGATTCTTTTTCATCTTTGGCATGTTACATGTTCCCAAGTATTGTAATAATTGTCACTTTGTGCTGATCCTGATCATTCGAGGTAAGATATACATAATTATTCATTGGTTTTGGGCAAATCTTTTGTCTACGCTGTTGAGAGTTGAAATTTTCTGCAGCCTTTTGTAATATTTTCTTCTTCACCTTTGTTTTTATTTAAATATTTATGCAGATAAAAAACAATTGTTTTTTTCTTCCTCCACATTTTCTTCTCTCAGGACCGACTACTCTTCTCTCAGGACCGACTACAACAAGCTGGCAACTCTAGTTTAAAGTTTTCTTTTTTTATCATATCTTCTTCTTTCTCATTGTATAGCTTTTAGAATCTGTTTTTCCAACCTCTACAACTCTAAATTTTTCTCACTAAGCTTAGGTAAGGAGAAAACTTTATTCCTCCTGATTGTCTCCTTCTTTTAATAACAATTATTCACTTTATATTTACTGAACTTGGACGTAGATTTTACCTTTTTGGGGTGTTAATATAATGTGAGCACGTACAGATAACGAGTTACTAGCAAAATATCAGATTGTTAAGTTTAAACAATAATTATGATTCCGTCATGCAAAAAACATAATGGTGTTTATGTGTTTTTGGGCTCAGATCCCAAAGATGTCGGTGGGTATTGGACAATATAATTTATCCTATAAGATGAATTTCGGCATCTGATATGTTAGATGGAGTTGAATTTCTGTAGGTTCTGTAAATGAATGTTCCGAATGTAGTCTCCCATATTTTTTATAAATTCGCATTTGCATGTCATTCCCAACAACAATTGGATTGCGGAGTAAATGAGCAAGACACTTCTATACATCCAAAAGCTTCCAAATTATCCTAAGCAATGTTTACTGACATGTGCTCCTTATATTGGTGTATACCATATAGCATGGGATTGTTTGCCTCTTTACATATAGTATTTGTGCCTGACGTTATTGTCCCTTACTGGTCTCCTGATAGTTTTATTGTCTTAACCACAATTATAATCATTTTGGACATTTTTCATTATAGATAACCCTAGAAAACATGTTATTAACTAAGCATCTTCCTAAAGTACAGGACTCTTATATACTCCTACTGCTAGTAGGTTCAATTTGGTATTAATCCGCAAATATTATAATATCTGTAGGAGCTAGAGAAAATGAAGGAGATTGCTAAGTTAAAGCAGCTGCCTCCAGTATACAACGGAAAGTGGGCTAGTGCCACAGATGAAGAAGTACAAGAAGAAATGAGAAAGGGAGCCCCTTTCACATATAGATTCCGTGTGCCCAAGGAAGGGAGTCTGAAAATTAATGATCTTATCCGAGGGGAAGTAAGTACTAAATTCTAGATTAAATTTTACAGTTGAACTTTGAAACTTTTGTTTAAGTTATATTAGCTACTATTCTAGTAATAATTACTAGTAGAAGAGTTCAGCATGAACTGTTGATCGTGTTGGGGTCTGGTCGTCCAAGCTCTCTGTGATCTATTTAATGAAAAGAAAGAAACTCTTGTGCTAAGTCCGAAGTTAAAGCCTCGTAATTAGTTTGTATTATGCTTTCTTTAACTTTGTCAGGGAATAAAATATCACTGAGTATGGTGTGTTGTATCTATGAGTTAAAAAACTGCCACTTGAAATGCATCAGCTATAGATGTAAAGTTTAGTGTGCTGTGTGAACAAGGAAATAGACGCTCAGAAGGAAGTGTTTTGTTATTGACCTAGTCATGTCACGTGCTCTGGTTTGTAGTAATGTGATGCATAACACATTTATAGCTCGGCCTCGTACTCCGTTCCTCATGGTTTTAACCTCATTACTGAATGTAATCTTTGGAGGAGGACTTGGCAATGTTGTCTTTGAAACACAATTGGGAATGCTTGCAAATTAACTTACATGTAGAATGGATAAATTCGAGCAATTCTACTTTTAAGTAAGTTGCTTGTGGATAGACTTTTTCAAGTTTTATGTGAAGGATAGGGGTGCTCTGACATATATTTTACTTGCTGTTGTTGGTAGCAAAAATCAAATATTATTGGTAATATGGTTTGATAGTGGAATGAAGGTTTGCTGGAACTTGGATACACTAGGAGATTTTGTCATAATGAGAAGCAATGGTCAACCTGTTTACAATTTTTGTGTTACAGTGGATGATGCTACCATGGCTATCTCACATGTTATAAGGTAAGCCTAAAACCATACTTAAAACAATCTTTCATGTACTGTTATCTGCAATTTCACTTGATGTCTTTTTTGATCCGCTTTGTCTTCTTAGCGAGAACACATTTAAAGAACTTTTTCTCTCTTCATTGAACTGTTAATATCTTTTGATGTGTATAACGCATATTCCTGCAAGGCCCATAAAAGATAAAATTGGATATAAAAAATTAATATTTGATTTTTATTCTCTCCACAAACTGGAGTCAAGATGCAACTGAAGTTGAATGTAGTGAGTGCATATATGTTTCTTGTATATTTTTGGACTTAATATGACTATCCTTCAAACTTGAAATTCAGAGCAGAAGAGCATTTACCAAATACTCTAAGGCAAGCCTTAATATATAAGGTCAGTGACCTCATCTAAGTTTGTACTTTTTTTGGGGTATGACATCTTTCTTTCGGGAAAAGGTTGATTAGGAATTATATTTATTCTTACAGGCACTTGGCTTTAGAATGCCTTACTTTGCACACGTTTCTCTCATACTAGCCCCCGATAAGAGTAAGCTATCAAAACGACATGGTGCGACTTCAGTCAGTCAGGTATTTTACTTTCTTACCCGCAAAACTCAGTTTTATATGCTTGATCCAGTTGAACTCATACAGACTTGCCTACTTGTGTTGCAATTCAACAGTTTAAGGAGATGGGATATCTACCTCAGGCAATGGTGAACTATCTAGCACTGTTGGGTTGGGGAGATGGCACTGAAAATGAATTTTATACCATTCAGCAGTTAGGTAGGTTAGCATCTATGCCATTTGTTTACTTAATGGATATCTGCTTGTACAATAGGTCAAAGTTGTGTCATTCGGAATTTTGAAGTTGTGATGCATTAGTTTTTTTGTGGTTTACAGTCGAAAAGTTCACTATTGAGCGTGTGAACAAAGGTGGAGCAGTTTTCGATTCAACCAAGTTTAGGTAATGATGCATTGCATGTATTTCTTTTTGGAAATCAACCTTTGTTCTCAAGATTGATTTGTTGTTTGTAGTTCAATTACCTTTTCTGCTAGTTGTTGTGCCTGATTATCTTAATTATGCTAGCCATTTTAATTCAATAGCATCCTAAAGATATATATTTATTTTCTATAAAAATTGAGGTGGATGAATGGTCAATACTTGAGGTTACTTCCGCGAGAAGAGTTGACCAAGCTTCTCGGTCATCACTGGAAAAGCACCGGGATTCTTATGGAGTCAGAGGGGCTATTTGTCGAGGTAAATTGTTTCTACCTCCCTTATGCTTGAGTTTCCCTTAATAAAATTATACAGAAACCCAACTTAGGCAATCTGTTTCACAAGTAAAATAATTGTAAAAAAAAACAATTCCGCGGATATTTAATGTACTGAGAATAAAAAATACTTTCTTTGAGGGTGGTTTGAAATTTCAAATTACACTTGTGCTCCTCTGGCAATTCTGTCGCATACAGTTAATGTATTCTTTAATAGCAATTTAGCATTTGTTCTGTTTTTTGTTATGCATTAGATATGGTAATGTTTCTTGTAAATTTCAAAAGTAATGTATTCACTAATGGAAAAGCTCTCAATTGCTAAGATAGGCCTCTGAAAATAGTTAGGTATGCATAACATGGGTTTAACCCAACACAATTTTCAATATGATATACCGCCACCAGGGCATGCAATGGAAGTACCGATATTTTAAGCTTGCTTCAAATAAAATCTATTTATGTTTCGATTGAAAAAGTTTAAGTTTAAGACTTTGCCTCATTTTATGTTTTATCACTGGAACTCAAAAGTAAATATTTATGAACAGGAGGCTGTTGATCTTTTAAAGGACGCGGTTGATTTGATAACAGATTCAGAGAATGCACTTTCAAATTTTCTTTCTTATCCTCTATACGAGACTCTGTCAAGGTATGTCTTCAATCTATCAATGTTCATTTAGTTTGCGTAAACAGTTTAAATAATTGTTTTAAACGTTTTCTAATACATATATTCTGGTTGCTGTATTAATTGAGGGAAGGCCAATATTTTTTTGTGCTGGTAATGGACAAACGAATCATGTATTTTGTAATTGACAACTAAATAATATTACATTTCTCTAATTCCAAAAGATAAAGCAGAACCAATTATTCAAGCAAATGCAATGAAAATACACAATAAATTGTTTGAAGAATGTAGATGTTGATATTAAAAGTAGGATGAATGAATTTGAACTCCAAAGTGGACATCCATTTTAAATATTGGTGTTAAATTTGTAACATAGTAAGTTTCATCACATATATGAAAAGACATGGATTTAGACTTTCTAGCTTTGGCAAGCCAATTAGACTAGAAAACCTTAAATCGCCCACTTTTCAATGGGTTGTGATGATTTTGGTATTCCTTTAATATGTGTCAACCTTAAGTGTTTGAGTTTATTCATATAATCTAGGCCTAAATTAAATCGTGATTGGCCAATTCGCTGAACATAAAGGAGTAATAATTTGCTCAAACAAATTAAAATATAAAAGGGAAATACACACACAGAGCAAACAAATCAAAATGAAAAATAAAAATACACAGACACACAGTTGTGCATCATTAACCATCAATCACTGTTGTTGACTGCTCTGTTCTCCTTTTCCCATCTTTCTAGTTGATGGCTTGATTTTTTTTTATGGGCCTGATTATGAATTAGCTTTCAGAAAAGCGTGGATATCTTTTGGAGTATCTGTATCTATATTTTTTTTTGTGATGCTTAGTATCTATCTGTATAATAGTATATGTGTATAGTTGATTCATAATGTACTTCATAAAGAGCAAGTCCAATGAATTACCAAATAGCAATAGCCATTGCTATAATTTGGCACCAAAAAGTGCTTTTTGGAGCTAAAGTGGAAATTGCACAGCAATGCTAGTTGCAAATTGCAAACAACTAGTACTAAATTTAACTAACATTTTCTCCAACTCTTTCACTTTCACTAAAAGTGGACCAACCTGCACTCCAGATCTAATTTAATTAATGATGTGGCAAGACTATGTTTAGTTCTAATTATACAAACACAGTTGTACATTTATACATTTTCAAGTTCGATTATAGATATTCATTGTAGTGTTTCTGTAGTTTTAGTTCTATATTATAGCTATAGAACCAAATATAGCTATGCATTGGAGTTGCTCTAAGAAGTTGGTATGGCTCTATAATTATACTGGTATGTTGCATAATATTATAGGAAAATGTTCACCTTATAAAATCACCGTACTGCTTGTTGTGCACAAATATATAGAACATTTATTGGTATGTAATTACATTATAATTTTTTTTTTCTGAGGTTACAACCTTGATCAGTATGTTTTACTCTCTCTCATATAGTAGTCACTTCGTCTATTCGGTACATTATCAATTCAATGAACCTCATCTATTAAATATCTTTTTTCCCTCAACCAATTTAAAAACTTTTAAATTTATCTTTTCTCCTCGACCAAATTAAAATTTATAAGATTAATATTTTGGTTACTTTGGCTGAAAGCTTAATTCGTCATAAACCAAATACATTTGGCTAAGTATGACTATTTCAATATTTATTACTAGTGTTTATAACTCAACCTTACCTTTGTGCTTTTGTGGAGCTCACAAATTATTTAAGATAGAGGAGGTCTTATGTGCTGCTTGTTAAATGATTTGTTACAGTGTTAGCTTTAAAAAATGATATGCTTAAACTTAAGGCTATATAGTACTTAGGAAACTAATCTGGTCATGAGAGCCGAATAAAATGAGAACCAGTAAGGTGTGACACGATCGTGTGTTGGACCTTGATATATATTTGTTGAATTTTAGCAGATGTTGAACCCTGGTATAGACTTGGAACAATGGTTATTGAATATTTAGATTAATTTTTTATCTTTCCATTGTTTATCTTCGTAATATCTCCACATTCCTTTTAATCCTATCAAAAAATTTAAGCCTAGTAAATAAGATTTTTATACAGATTATATATATTTTGAGACACATGCACGTACACACACAGACACACAGATAAGAATACATATTCCACATGCCTAGCTTCACACATAATAGATTGGAATAAATTCTTATCTTGATAAAATGACGCAAAGAAAGTGTTAGTTGCTTGGAAAAAATGATGCAGTGAAACTTTTGGTCAGCTTATTTATGAAACGTGTTTACCAGTTTAAATGTTCTTTTCTGTATTATGGTGGACTGGATTGCAATGTTTATGGTTAAGGCTGCATTCTCTTCACAAACTTCTTATGTAGTTTCTATTCCTTGATCATTTAGTAATGTACAAAACTGTAAGCCACATCAGTTCAAATACTTCAAGTTTTGCTTTTAGCATTAGTCCACTAGTATCAGAACCTTGGTTCTTGTGCTATGGACTTCTATAAACAAAAATGTGACCTCAATAGCAAAGGATTTTTAATCTGTAGTGCAACTTTATAATATATGTTGTTTGCAGCTCCGAAGCCAAACCTCTATTAGAAGATAGACTTTCAGAATTTGCAGATAGCTTATTAGCTGCCTATGATGGTGGCGAGCTCTTTGATGCACTAGAGCAAGGAAAACCGGGATGGCAGAAATGGGTGAAATGCTTTGGAAAATCAGTAAAGCGAAAGGTTGTTTTAGTTCCAGTTTGTTTAGCAAAAGATATTAGTCTGTTCTGACCTCCAAAATCGAAGCTACAATTGACTTCATTTGCATTGCAGGGAAAATCTCTCTTTATGCCTCTCCGAGTTTTGCTGACAGGGAAGCTTCACGGCCCAGATATTGGAGGATCTGTGGTTTTGCTACACATTGTTGGGAACGGCGAGATTGTAGCATCTCAAGCAGGCTTTGTGACGCTGGAAGAAAGGATCAAACTGCTGAGAAAAGTTGATTGGGAATCTTTTAACAATCAGACTGTCTTGGAGTCAGCCACCGTATCCCAATAAAAATAGTCAAAATTTTACGAGTACCTTTAGTTTTTTTTCTCAGAGGATTGTCTTTTTTCTTTTTGAGGAAGCTCATGAATTAGATTGATATCCTCTTGTTCAAAAGCTTTTAACATGAGGTGTTTTTGCCTCTTGCTGTACTGTGAGATTACAATCCTAAAGGATATTAGTGAGCTTGGATATCCAAAGTATCTGTGCGTTCCTTTCTAGTCGGTCGTCGTTATTTGTTAAGAATGATGGCAAGAAATAATCTGCAATTAACTTTTTTTTTCATTTTGCAAAGAATGAACTTCACAATATCAGTATGACATTATATACTGGGTCAGTCACACTTTATCTTGTAAAGACACTCAGGTTGCTCTTCATTGCTGTGGTGGCGTTGGTGGTTGTGTGGGTGTGTGAGGTTTTGGAAAAAATTGGAAAAGTTTTTATATTCAGTTACAACTTTTCTAGACGAGCTCTTGCCTCCTCTGGAGGAGTTTACTTGGCAAAAAAGGAGGGAAAGAAAAAAGAAAAAAAAAAAAAAAAAAAAGCCTTTCCTAGATGAGCCGAATTGTGCTGTGCTCAGACTCTACTCGGCTTGTTTACAAAATTGAGCTTGGAATTGTACTCAAGTTCACGTTCCCTTGTTTATAAAATTGAGATTGAAATTGTGCTCAAGTTCATGTCCCCTCATTTATGAGCTGAATGTAAATCGAGCATCCTGGATCATTTACAAATCTACTTGAACTTTACTAACTCTAATAAAATTCTAATTAGCTCTGTATGGTGCAGCACTTGATATTTGATTTAGCTATTTCTAATTAGCTCTATATGCTGCCTCACGTGTGATTTTCACTACATGCAAACTGAACAGTTTCTAAGGTGTAACCGTTGAAGCATAATATGTAGCTGACATAAAAATTTCAAACCTGTAATTTTGGTACTATAGACCTTGCAAATCCATCTAATTAAATAGGGGTAGCTGAAATTGTTTAACTAGGCAGAAGCTTAATCTCTACCTGATTGTTTTGCACAACCGAGAACATTTTCCAGCAAGAATTTAACTCATTATCGGTAATAAATTGATGAGCCAATCAAAATTTAACAACTCGTCTTTTATTATGTCCCCTTGGGCACACACTAGAAAAACCGCTCATTGTATAGACATGTTTCAACAAACGCATCCCAATTCAACTTGCAATCAGAGTATACCATCCAAAAGGGAAATGCTACCAACAAATACATAGGTCCAACACAAAGAAATTAACTCTCTTGCACATTTCCGAGGACATTGCCAAGTGGCATACATTGTCTTGATAGCAATTCAATAAAAAAATAAGCTGTAACAACCTAACTCCGGACGAAAATAAAAAACGGTGTACATAAATATAGCAAAATGTCTTTTCATGTCCCAGTCCACATTCCTTTGACAAACCAAAAACAGAAGTACAACATAACTTATATATCTTTAACAATGTATTCATTCCTATTTACACCAACAGGGCATCATCTTAACCATATGATTTAGCAATCAATGCCACATTGTTGGCCGTTTGTCGAAGTTTTTGTGGGATCAGAAGTAAATGGGTCAATCCGAACCCATAGCAGGGAGAAAATGGAAGCAAGGAGAATAGACCAGACAATGACGATGGTGGGAGTACGGTTTTGCCGACCCAACAAACCCTTCAGGAAGGGATACAAATGGACAATGACCCAAAATGCAAAGAACAATTTGCCGAAAAGAGGACCCCAGGACTGATATCCACTGTTAACGGCATATGAAACACCTGCAACTATACCAACTAGGTTAAATATGAGCACCGTGGTTGGTGGTATAAGCAGAGCTGTCCATTTAAATATATAGAGCTCAGCAAAATCCCCGTCTTCATCAGATGCCTTCGAAGTAACCGTAAAGTTGGTATCAATCCCAGCAAGCACTTTCAAAAGCCCTTGGAAGACAGCAAAGAGATGGGCAGAAGTACCACCAATGACCCAAAATTGTTCGTTTCTCCACCAATCTTCGATAGTTACACCGCTCCACCTTAGTTCAAGTATACCAGTTGCAGCAATGGACATGAAAAGAAGAATAAACCACATGCTAGCAAAGTTGCTTATCTGCAGGAAATTCCATTAAACTTTAGATATAGGAATTTAATAACATGTTAATTTGTGAAATATATATAGCACAAGCATAATTCTAGGAGCTACCGAAAACAGCCAATCTTGTGATGCAACATATAAGCATTCACCACAGAAATAAGATGCATGATTGTGAAAGAACACGTTCATTTCCCATATATATTTGCTTAGCTTTATTCATGAGAGACTCAATGACCAAAACAAAATCCGACCAGTTGCATACCTCAGGAATAATAAACTTGTCCGTGAGAAGGCAGATAGCTGGAAGTATACAGTACGCAATTAGTGGGATAGAGGTGATAGGATAGATGATGGTATTAATGTATGCCAATCTCTCCAAAGGCCTCAATTTGCCATTGTAACCATACCATATGGGGCAATGCCTACTCAGTAAAATTTCAATGGAACCCAGTGCCCACCTAAGAACCTGGTTAAGACGATCAGAAAGATTGATGGGAGCAGAACCCTTGAATGCTGGTCGAGGAGGCACACAGTATACCGAGATCCACCCTCGAGCATGCATCTTAAACCCGGTCAAAATATCTTCTGTCACAGAACCATATATCCATCCAATCTGTATTTAAAAAATTGTCACATTTCATCATCTTGTATATTACAATGCGCATATTGCTTGTAACATCGTAGAAATCAGAATTTCACAACAAAGAAATATTTACCTCTTTTCCCCATTCAGACTTATCCTCGTACCCACAGCTAATTACATGAATTGCTTCTTTCAGTAGAGTTGCAGGATTTGTTGTGGGCGGAATGCCCCCCTGCTCCATAAAAGTGGCAGCAATGAAAACCGGAGATTGACCAAATCTTTTTTCCAAATTCTTTTGAGACATAAGAAGCGACTTCTCATCATCATATCCTGTCCAATTGAAAATGGATCATAATTAATATATATCACCATCTTCCGGGGTCAAAATCTAAAATAAAGTACAACATTCATGGTTTAATTTGTGAGTAATATCACTATTGGTCTCCTAAGCTTGATTAAAAAACCGAAAGAAAAAAAATCTAAAACGATAGTTTCTAAGAGAAGCTACACCACATGCATAGTTTCTTTCTTTGTCTGGAACAAGGATTTTAACTTATCAAGTCCCAATCAGAGCCTCCATTCTCAATTTCCTGATATGTACTCACATGCCACTTACTATTTAAGGAACAACTATTCTATAACTTTTACCAGCATGAAACAGATTATGTTTATACACAGACGATTATTAATTAAACGAACCTTCAACACCCTCTTCAATGTCCTCCATATTAAAGATAGGGATTGTGGATTCAGTTCTTTTTGCTGCCCTCTTCTTATCAACATACTTCTTGTTTGAGTGCCTTCCTTTCTTCCTTGAGCCGCAACAACTCTTTACAATAATATTTGGTTCCAGATCAGCCTCTGTTAAGACTGGATCATATCCATACAGAGCTTGCCTATTGAAACAACATCCTGTTCCCACATAGACTGGACCTTGGATGCCGTCCAGCCCTTTCAAGTTAATCTATATAGAGAAACAGAATTATCATGAAATAATACAATTTATAAAAGAAGGATCATATTGGTGTTAATGTTGTAAGAGGACATACATCAAAAAACACAATATTGCGATTAGCGTATCGATCATGCAAATCAATCCCATCAAACCGCTGTGGAAATTGTACATAGCAGGTTTTCTTTCCATAAGCTGGATCCATCATGAAACACATGGCCTCTTTAAGAGCTTTACTGTTATTGAAGTAATGATCACAATCCACGTTCAAAAGATATGCACCATTTGTGAGGACAGCAGACACTCGAATCTGTAAGTGGAAATTAAAAATTTATTAAGAATAGAAACAAGAAGATTTATATTTGATAGATGTTCCTACTGCCCACTCCACAATTCCAAATTAATGAACAATCCTTAAATTGTAACCTCCACTAAAAAATGATACAGAGTATTTCCGCTAATCACAATAGTAACAAAAGTAACTATTTCCAGAGAAGCTTATTGATTAACGTTAAAACGAATATTATTTTGATTACTTGTCATGGTTACACCATCTATGCAATTAGTGAGGAATATGCATATGACACAGCTCTCTTTTTTGTAGGACAGAGGAAGCTCATAATGACGTAATAATACAATCACTTCAGACCTATCGAATTTTTTTGACGCAAGGATTTTTGCCTGATAATTACACCAGATTGATAGGCATGCACTATAACTGAAACACTATAAAAAAATTATTCCTACAAAAGAAGATATAATGATCTCTAGAAAAGACAAACCAAGGCATTCATTGCTCCTGCTTTTTTATGATGTTGGAATCCCGGACGCTTCTCACGAGAAACATAAACTAGTCGCGGCAGTTCATTGCCATCTGTATCCAGCCCACCGCTATGACCCAAAAACACCTATCACCAATTAGAAAGAAGTTGATTGAGAACCATTAGACGATACAGACATAAATTTAGTAAAGTAAACAATTAAGGACAGTGGTGGTACCTGGATCATTCCTGGATGATCCCTAGGGTTGTTACCGGGCCATGGGGTCCCATCTTGCATTGTCCAACCTTCTTCTGGCATTTTCTGGGCTTTGGCAACAAGTGCATTGATTCGAACTTTAAACTCTTCATATTCTCTCTGCAAAACGTAAATTGCTATCATTATAGTAACACTTAAAGTTTTCAAAATAAGAATCATCCTTTCTACTATCAAAAGGCCTAGTAACAGACAAGCATAAAAAGGCTTGTACTCTATGCATAAAAAGGTGCATGTAATCTAAATAAAAAAAATTGTGCATCTGGAGTACAAACAGACAATTTTTTCACTACGACTAGTAAGAGGAGACAACTTCTTTCACTTAAAGAGAATAAAAACCATGAAGCAGTTATATACCATGGTTCTCAATTTCAAGAGAAGTAAAAAGATCAAAGAGAAGGGGTGGTTGTATTATGTGTCCCGGGTAAACCAGATCAATTTAGCCTCTTTCTACAAAGGGAATATCATGATAAAATCAAAAGATGCCACAGATACCCCCTCATCTAGCAATAGTCTAAAGAACCAGTCACCCAGATGAAGCTCAGCTACAAGTTTGAGTTGACATATTTACACTTTTCATGCTTCAAACATTAAACATGCATATAAATAATGAAAATAAATCTTAAAAAGGTTAATATCAACCAGAGACTCTCTTAACTTGGGTATAAAATTTATAACATTTGGCACTTTTTAACATCACTAGAAGTGAATACAGCCTTACTGATTACTAAGAATCTTAAAACTTCAACCACTAATAGGACACTAGTATGTTCATATAAAAAAGGTTGTGTCCCTATGTCCACAACCTTACCTAATTTTTCACATCAGCAGTGTATAAGAAAGGACCCGATGCTGTATCCTAAATTTTTCACTAAATGTCACTTGACCATCGTGCCAAGCACAACCTTCACCAATGGTAGCATGACATCAAGTCATCTTCCATTGTTAATATGGCTTAGTACCAATATTATACTTCTGTCACTGTATATCCACCTACTTGTGTAGGACTGTCTAAGAAAGTAATATGTTCATTGAAAAACACAAAAATCAGAACCCACTACATTAAAGCAACACAATTGTAACTGGTTACCTTCATTGCCCTTCGCTCTTTCACAAAAGAAGGCTGTATCTTGTCTTTCAAGTAGTCTATCTTCTGAGCAAAATAAAACTCAGGAGCTCTAGGCTCAATTTGGTGCTTCCTGCAGAAAGGCACCCACTTCCTTGCAAACTCGGCCGTCTCAGATAAAGATTCAAAGGTTAACATAGCTGAACCATCATCTGAAACATAACAAGAGACTTTGTCTACAGGGTAATCAACGGCAAGAATAGACAACACTGTGTTAGCAGTAACTAGAGGAGGCTCTTTCAGAGGATCCACTGTACTGACAAATACATCGATAGGTGCCAGCTGGGAAGGCTCTCCTTCCCTGTCATATCTGTAAAGAACAAACAATATAATAATGACATTGATTCAACTCAAAGAGATCCCAGCAGTTTAACCAACAAACTGTCTCATGAGTCATGACCGACAATCTAACAGAAGAAAGGTACTTTGCACATTGGAAAAGGCCAACTGACCTTATTGCAAGCCTGTCAAGGTATGTCTCACGGTTAATGGGATACCATTTTGGAAACTGATCCAAAAGCCAGGACACAGCAAACCAGATCTCACAGATAACAGAAACAAGCCACAAGGGATAGGCATCATTCACTGGATGAGTAACACGGTATTGCAAGAAGAACCCCAATATAATTAGCCGCAGTATGATTACAACACGATAAGGGGTAAGGTGTGTAGAAGAAATGGGCACTATACGGCTCATGGGTTGGCGGGCATCATCAGCCCTGCAATTCAAAGAGTTTATCAAGATTTCGGGAAAAACTTACAGACCAAGTCCATATCCAAAATCATTTAATCGTTGAGCATCTGGCCAACATATTTTGATGCTAGAAGGTAAGATAAAGATACTCACATTTGCAATTCTTCTCCGTTTGATCCTGTACCTTCAATATCACCCCCTTTGCCTTCAGCATATCTGTTTGTGACCTGCATTATATTTTTCTCCTGTTTTAATTTCCAGCCTTCTACCCTTTCCTTCCAGTCAACATTTCCAAGCCCGTAGGAATTCAAATCCTTTGAGGGGTCCACAATTCTAACAGGAACTGCACACATCAGTACATAATTGTTTTAATACAATATACAAATCAATATTGATATGATTTTTTAGAATCTCAGGAAAATTACTCCAAATTACTTGGTTATACATGATCAACCATTTAAAAATCAAAATCAAGAGAAAGTATGAAAAGCCATTGATATGATTTCTTTAGTTAATGTATCAAACTACCAAGTACCAGGAAGTCTTGGATCAATGTATGGAAGTGAATGAACATGTTTGTCACCAGGGCCCAAAGGACCTGACGTGCTCCTTATAGATTGGGTGTCTGGAGTAGCACTGCGAATATCACCAGATACCTGAAATGTCAATGTATTAGCAACACATCAAAATATCAAAAAACTGCACAGAAGAAAGGTTTTCTAATGCAATACATCCTGAAATAATATCAAAATTTCAATGCTGGGAAGAAGAATACCAAAATAAGTAAATTTCTTATATTAATAGTCAATATATGTGTATATATATTGCCCAAAACCGAGAGGATGACTGTTACGGTGCTAAAATCATAACTTGTAAAATAACAAAGCACCGATAAGAAAACCTAGTAGACAATTAGTTTATAGAAATCAACCTTAAGATCCGTAATTGAACTTTAAAATCGTATATTAAAGCCTAAAACCGATCCAACAATATGATGACTTGGGATGCATGAGATCAGTATTTTTACTCACTGATTGTCCGTTCGTGAGAAGGGGAATGGGTTGAGATTCATGCCTAGATGACGAAGAGAGCTCAATATCGTCTCCTTGCCACTTGTCTCTTGCTTGTTTGCTTCCTTGAGTATAATTGAACTCATTTTCCAGATCATCCACATCATCCTCGTCATCGTCACCATCAACTCTCGGACATCCTAATTATAAGCGCATATATGATTTTAAGTATACCACACTTAGCAATGTGTGTGTAAAATAACGAGAACCATCTAAAATATTATTACTAATAAACAACCTTTGAGTCGTTTATATCTAGTCTTGCACTGAGGGCAAGACTGATTTCCATCTCGCCTCTCATACTCGTAGCAAGGCCTGCAAACTGGGAAAGCACACTCATCACAGGCAACGAATGGATCACCTGCTGCTGTAAGCCCCACATCGTCGCTGCATATCTGACACAGCTTACCATTCAAATTCTTCAGAGGCTTGTGCTACATTTCAGAGAGAGAACTTATTAAACAAAATGTAATCATAAGTGCTTAATTTACTTGATACACTTAATTTATACCATGTCAACGTATCAAAAACTTGGTACATATGTTGAATGGACAACTGGATTCAAGATGTGTCACATTCAAACAAGTGGAATATAGCTAATATTAACCAAAAAGATTTTAGCTTTTATCAAAATCCAGGTAGCTAAGGAAATATATCAATATCAGTGTTAAACTAAATAGAAATGTAATTATATCCGGGTTTATCATATTAAAATAGTACTACATTAACTAAGTTTTTAAATAAAGAAGTTGATCTCGCTGTACTCTACTCTACACAGCCAACTTTGGCATCAAAAGAATTACCGGAATCCATATCGACATAGTACATATACTAAATCTTCATAAAGAGTTGATCCATCACAGTAACGGAAATGACTATTCCATATCATCAGATCTCCTAATTGAACAAAAAGAACATATCTTTGAGCTAAAGCTTCACTCTACTAATCATAATTCAGATCTATACACAACCCATATCATTTCTCTACCAAGAAAAACTGAATCCATCAGTAACCATATCACAAAATAGCAAAAAGAACAAAACTTTCATTTCAAATCAAAACCCCAGCTAGATTCAACAATACAATCCACATCTTTGAAATTCATACAAATACAAGCATTAAACTGTAAACCCATGAAGCACATCCAAGAGCAAGATTCACACACACAGACACACACAGAGATAGAAAATCAGACTTACCCCACTATCAGAATCATGCCTAATCCGAACCAATTGATTCCTATTGTGAGATCCAGCTACTAGTCCATTGCTTGCTTCCATTTCACAGATTTACAACGCCTCTTACTTGATCTAAACTGTAATGGGTTTGTTAATTTTAAGCATTCTCTCTCTACTTCTTCTTCGCCTAAAATCAATCACCCATCCATTAAATCTCTCTCTTTTGTTTACATATATACACACACATACAAAAATAATAAAGGTTGTTAATGATATTATTACATTATTAATAGTATTAAACAAAATGTTTTATTAAACTCCTCAACCGGTAGCAAGTTGTTGAAAGCCTTGGATTTACTTATGAAACATTGAGCTGGAGATGTAAGTACAGTTGGGTTTAACTATATGGTCCAATCAAAATGTGACACGTGATTAGACAAGTGACTCTGTCAGTCTCCAAGATTGAATTGCTGTTAACAGGCTGTTGCATAAGTGTTGTGTGTTTACCTGTTATTACCGGTTACTATTCTCCGACATTTTCCCTGGCTGTCGGTGGATCTTTTAATTTACTAATATACCCTTTTCTCTTTCTTTCATGGTAATTGGCAAGTCATTTTCGTTCATAATCGGATTAAATCTTATTCAGATTCTCTTGTTTGGTAATCAAAATTAATTTTGTAAATACTTTTAATATCATTTAAATATTAATTACTTTTAATAGACTTATATCTTTTAAATACTAATTATTTGCGGATTTTGTTGGAGTTATAAAAATCTTGTAGAGTCTTTGATGATTTTGTTAAGTTTTTTAGAAATCCATCAAAATTCACGAAATTTTCAAATAAAAAAAAATCTATGCACTTTTGAATACCATCAAATTTTGATATATTTTTTTAAAATCCAAATCGAATACCACCATATTTTAATTAATTTTATAAAATTTAAATTCAATACACTTAGATGTTAATGGACTTTTTACAATCCAAAATTAATATTTCCAAATTTTAAAGGATTTCTCAAAATTTAAATTGAATACGCATTGTAATATTCGGAAATTTTACGACTATTTTGTGATATATTAAATAAAATATTATATTTTATTGTAAGTCTGATTCATTTGGTCATAAATGTTACGTAGTATATGTTACATGTGGTCCTGTAAGGGACTGATATTTTTTTTTGGTATATTTCATTTCGTGTTAAATGTGATATTCAGGGTTCCTACTTCTGTTTGCAACCAATTTGAATATAATATCGTGTGTATATCTCAAATCTATATCAAACTTATTTTAATTTGAGTCACCTTTGGTTGGTCTATTCCGTGTCTTGTTGTGTTGTGTTGGCCCTATTTGGTCGCGGGTATTTTATGAATATTTTATTATATATTATTTCGTATTAAACGAGTCTACGTTTGATTGCGGTCTCACCCGAAGTCCGTATGAATAGCCGATTTTCATGAGGTATGCGTTAGGCCTCGTATTTTGCAAAATGGAGTATGTCGCGTTGATTTTTGGAACATTCTGATATTTATTGAAGTGTTCAGTTTTTCAAAAAGAATATCAGATCGGGTCCCTACTAGGATAGAAACCCCACAAAAAATTGCATTTTTATTTTTATAAAATAGAGGGCCTTTCAAATATCTTATATTTTCGCATTTTCGGAATATTTATAATTTTTGGGAAATTTTGATATAATTGTTACATTTATTTAAAAATAATATTTTAGAAGTTATTCCCGAAAATTTTTATTTTGGGGCTAATCAAAAATTATTAATGCGATAATTAGGCCCAAATTTTAATTAGAAAACAATTTTTTTTTATAAATATTAAACAAGTATATTTAAGGTAAAAATGTTATATAAAATTTTAAAATTTTAATTATAAATATATACATATATATTAAAAAATAAAACAAGAAAAAAAAAAGAAATCAATCAATATACTTGTATAAAGGAGAAGATGGGGACGTTTATGTGGCACATCTCAAATCGCCTCATTCTATTTTTTAATTTTCTTAATTTTTTGAATTAATAAAAAGAAAAAAAAATTAATTACCTTATATTATTTTAAAATTTCCTCTTAACTCAAATTACCTTCTTACATTATATTCTCATAAATTTTATTCTTAACTTAAATCATCTTCTTATTATATTATTTTAAAATTTCTTTACTATATCAATAAATTCTCCTCTTAATTCAAGTTATCAAATTACCATCTTATTATTTTTCTAAAATTTCTATACTATATCAATAACTTTCCACTTAACTAAAATTATTATCATATTATTTTTCTAAAAATTTTCTACCATATTACTATTTTTTCGAACTTTATTTTTAAGTCAAAAGTTAATTACCTCATTTTCTCTTAAACTTTATCTTTAACTCAAATTACCATGTTATAATTTTCCTAAAATTTCTCTATCAGATTATTATTCGCTAAAACTTTCTTTTCAAATCAAAGTTCTTATCTTATCACTCTCTTAAATTTCAAGTCTTAAAATATAGTTTAACAATGAAATAAATAATCTTATATATACATAAGTGTAAAGCGTTTGGCTTGAAAAAAAAAAGGCAAATTGTTAGCTAGATTTTTCATTATTACTTGTATTTCAAACTTTATTTTGCATGTTATGATAGTTTTGTCACTATTTGTTTTGTTAAACCTTTAAATATATGTTATTATTTGATTGATTTTATGATTTTAGAATGTTTAATTGATTTTATGATTTTTGAATGTAGCTTTTTGCCCAGGAAGAACGAAAGATGTTGTGGATCGGTTAGTTTTAGAGGTTCGTTTTATTATTGAGGCTATTTAATATTAAAGCTATTATTTGATATTTAAATTTAAGTAATTTATGTTTGTTACTTTCATTACCACTTGTGTTTTAAACTTTATTTTGCATATTATAATAGACTAGCATAATAACCCGTACGAGACACGGGTCCTTTTCTATAATTTTTTGTGTAATATGTAATAATATTTTTCTTATTATCTATTTCTTAAAAAAAAATTATGTAATATCTCAAGTATACCTAATATGATTGAATGAGTGAGTACAAGTAGTATTCATAAATGTTTGTGTACAAAATACTACAAGTTAATACATATAATTAATTTACAAGTATTTTCGCGTGAAACAAACTAAAACTTAATATATAAAATAAATTGACTTTGTACGCCTACCAAAAGTAAGTTTTATATTCAAATAATATTGAAAATTTTACACGTCTAAATATCAGTCACAATTTTGTAAGTTGTATCATGTATGTCTATTTGTGAGCATCTATTGCATAATATCAAAAGATGACTTTTATGAGAACTTCTAGTAGTTTGACTTTCAAAATCTTTCATTTTTTACCTGATATAAGCCTTCTCAATATAACTTATTTAATTGACTTT
>PHNY01201728.1:1755-16481 GCA_003724115.2 Anethum foeniculum | reverse complement strand
GACATACTTTTCGGAGATTATTAATCTCACAACACATTCGTCAAGATTAACAGTCATGTAACTAACAATTTATTCACATTTTGAACATGCCCGTGCCTTGCACGGGCTAAAGAGCTAGTTAACTTAATCACGTAAACCAGCAATAAGGCACATTTTTTAATATAAACTTACAATTGCTAAATTTGAAACATTATTTAAGAAATATTTAATTAATAATTATACATAACAAGCATGGCAAGAATAAAGATTAACCGCATGTACTACTTTATATAATTACGAACTGTATTTACACAAATTTACATTCAAGTTCAAAGCATCTAATATGTATCGGCACAACAATCTCATGGAATAAGCAGTCAAAGCAATTGATTACATAAACACATAATATAAATTAAAGAGAACACAGAAACGTACCTCATTTGATGAAAGGCTGTACAGACTTTTAATATTTACGAGTTCTTATATAGGCACACAAAATCCTAAAATTTAATTAGGTGATCTTAAAATTTACTCCTAAAATTTCTATAACCTCTCCAAGTAATTCCAAACTTATAAATATTCTAACACATAATTAACTTAAATAAAAAGATACTGATTTTCTAAAAAACTTTTACACTTCTTTTCATATTAAACCAATTTTATCGCTAATTAACTTGCGTAAAATGAATTCTAGAATGTTCTAACTAATATACTTAAAAACTAATCTAATAAAGAATGTTTAAAACTATAATCCAAAATTAACTAGTTATTCTAATTTAAAAAGTAATCCATATTTTATACTCATTATTCTAATTCAATTTTAATCCCTTTTCTATATTATCCTTTTATTAATACTATTATTCTAAAAATTACGGATTTTACATATATATAATATGAAGACAGGCTATCAGTTCTGGCATGATAATAATGTTGGTAATGCTACTGTTATCTAGACTAGTGGGTGGAGCAAAGTTTGGAAGTTGTTGATCCCCATAAGGTGAAAATCTTCATTTGGAAGTTTTGTCGAAATAATTCGTTGCCAGTTACATGTCCTATGTGCTTGTCGGATATTGAACATTTGCTTCATGTATTTTTTGATTGCCCTTTTGTTGTTCAATGGTTGACAGATGGGGTTATCTTATGATATGCGGGCAATAGAGTGAGCACCAGATTGGCTGATGGACAAGCTTGCCACTTCCACGACTGAGGAGTCAACAAATATATGTATTGCACTGTGGGGAATATGGCTTTGGCAGAACAAAAAGGTTTGGGAGGACAAGGAGACAACGCCAAGAATTACCATGGCTGGAAGCTTTAAAACTGTGGTAGAGTGGAGAGAAGCTAGGTGTCTGCGGGTTGCAGAGAATCAAAGGAGGTGTCATGCCCAGCCTGCAATAATGTACCAGTAAAAGCCTCCTGATGTTGGTTGTCTTAAAGTAAATGTGGACGCCTTAGTATTTTCTGGAACTGACACTTTCACCATTGGCATGATTCTGCGTGACCATAGTAGTTCATGTATTCAGGGAAAAGTCATGCGGCTACGATATCTAGGTCCAGTGTTTGAAGCCGAAGCTATTGGTGTCCGAGAAGCTTTAACTTGGATAAGGGATTTTGAAACTATAATATCACTATTGAATCTGATTCTCTCTTGACTGTGAAAGCAATCAAAGAGAATGTGGACTATAGACTTGAAGTTGGTGATGCTGTGGAAAGCTGTCTTCATGCCTTGCAGACTATGCTTGGAATCTCGATTGATTATGTTTGGAAGCAAGCTAATAAAGGCGGTTCACGAAGTAGCTAGATTACCTTGTTTCATAGGTTGCTCTAATATTTTTATGTCTTCTCCTTCTTGTGTATTTGAGACAATCATGTATGACCTTTTGAGTTAATGAAATCTACATACTTTCAAAAAAAAATTAAATATTGATCATGACTTGGAATCAGATATTTATCAGTTTAGAAGTTCGAGAAGTTATTATTTTGAGGAGATTATTTTATAAAGATGTGTATGCTTCTTACAATAAAAACGACACAATTGATAGATATTATTAATAAGTAGATTATGAAGTGGTATATATTCAACTATCATTTATTTATTTATTTATTTTAAAAAATTTCATTATGTTTTGCATTTAAAAGCAACCGTAGATATAGAACTTGCTCTATAAGTTAATGTTTTATTTAAAACAATTGAGGCGTTGATAATTTACACATATGCAACATGATTTATATAATTGAATTTAAACTCGTTTAACTTTTAAAGTCGGTCAAATGGACGAAAACATTACCGCCCGCAATGGCAAAGCCATTCTAAACCGTAACAAGAGTAAAAATTTAAAAACGGAATTTCCACACCCTTGCCCTCGCGGCATAAATTTTATAGCTATTTATTCTTAGAACGAATGATTAATTGTTTATGTATAAAACATAAATTATGGTCAAAATTTGTTATAGAACAGATATTAAAATATTTTACTAATTATTTAATGAGAAAAATAAATTTTACCTTGTACTCTTATTTAGTTCCAAAAATAATTTTTATAACAATTTTATATGTTAAAACTAATGAAAGAACTGGACTTGAGAATTTTATAGGTAAAAATTAAGACACTTAATGAACTACATTTATATGACCTCAGAAACAGTATAATCTCGAGGTTTCTAGATGAATCCAGTTGATCCCGGTTTGTCATTATATATTTCACAATTTAAAGGTTTGGTATACTCAAATATCCCGACATATTTGTTTTCTAATTTAGTTGTGCCAAAATTTTGGAGGTTTAATATGTTTTTCTAACTTTTATTGTCTTACATGTATATCATATAAATAAATTTCTATATTTATTTAGCATCCTCATGTGATTAACACTGGTCCGAAGTACATGAAATATTTTCAATCATAATATGTGCATGCATATGGTTAGAAATTTCATAAAAAAACACATTATAGCTTTTATATACTTTCATTTTTTTTTATAAATATTTTCTAAAGCACATCAATCTTTTTCCTTTTTCAAACTCACAAGCACAACAATCTTCTTCGATCATAACACAATGCAACTCAAATTCTGTTTAAAATAATGACGTAAATAATTAAATTATTATTCAAACGTACAGTATGAATCTCGTTAAATCCGTAGAATGTTGACAACATATGTGGTATCATCCCACAGAAGTCTTGTTAATTTAAGCTTAACACAAATGTGACAATCTCCAAAATTTCTACTCGTCTTGGTATGGTTACCTGGGGATAATATGAAGCGGTAGTTAGAGGAAATGCCTTTATTCTATCAATTGCGTTATTGGTGGAAGTATTACATTCAGTGTCGAGCACATCCTCCCCGCATTCAAAGGGGCTTTTTATAGGCAAAGGAAAAGTAAAGTGGATAAGAAGACGCGGCCACATGACGCGTTGTCATGACTTACATGGGAGAAGAAAGGCAGAGGGCACGCCCTCATGTTATTGGAAGATGACACAAATTTTTGCTTAGAATCAAGAGTTAAAATTCTTATTTTGTTTTCAACTTCATATGGAATTTGGGGGTAGTTGTTATAGCCAAAATTTGGTTACGGATCTTCTCGGGTCAAGAACGGGTCAATTGAGTTCAAATTGGGGAAAAATATCAAGAAATTAGGTTTTAAGCTGCAAACAAGGAGGATGAGGACATACCCTAATTCAAGGACGCATCCAGAGTTTAGGACGCGTCCTAGCTAAAGGGAATGAAGAGATGAATTGGTTGCTTTAACTACGACAAGGTAACATGTGGAAGGCATACAAGGTGAGGACGCACATTAGACTGAGGGCGCGCCCTAACCTTGGAGAATGAAGAATACATGCTGTGCTTGTCCTCACTCAAGACGAGGCAAAACTCAGGACGAGGCAAACATGAAGGATGCTCCACAAATCTAGAAAGATGACAGAAGACATTTTTACTAACATATTTTTTGTAGGTACTCTATAAAGAATTCCCTCTGTGAACGGATCACAGAGGGGGATGTCCATGAGCGTGAAGTGTTAGGTCTTAACTGTATGTATATTAATAGATAAGCTCTGATACCAATTGTTAGGTCTCAAATATACTATAGAGGGGGTGAATACAGTATAGAACAATCAAATCGATAATAGACAAGTAAAAATGATAAAAAAAAATTATATTGATGAATAAAAACTGTTTCTGTAATACAAAGTACTCTCTCAAAGAATGTTCAAGTATTCTTCAGAGCTGCTAGTTTTACCTTTAGTGTTAACCTATTCTGTGTTTATATATACACAGTTACATAATCAATTACTACTGATATGATTACAAAAGTATGACTAGACAATGATCATATCTAATGATTGATTGCTCCTTTCCAAATGTTGAGTAACCGACGTATCCTTGCAATCTTCAAGATCTTCAATAAGATAAATCATTGCATGATTTAATGCTTCCTCAAAGTCTGACAGTGAACGCTGATAATAAACACTGATATCAAACTGTCAAACACTGATGATAAACTCTGATTTGCCTAAGTGCTATACACTCATCATCAAATTATCTAACATGAAGGCCTCCATGGGTCTGCCTGATACTGAAGGCCTCCTCCTCTAGTCAATAGGTGTCCTCATTGGGAATGTGGGGTAAATCTTGGTGTGTGCTTTGGGAGCACTGTTCTTGTTATCAACGGGTGTTCTTGTTGAAGAACTTTGGAGTCATCCTGCACTTTGCACCCAAAAGCTTGGGGATCACCTGTCTTGTTATCTGGTGGGGGCTCCTCATTCGGGGGACAGGAATGCGTCCGGCACTTAGGGTGAACCGTGGCTATACCTGTGTGCGTAACCAAAGGAGATAGCTGGTAGCGGAGTGTTATCCTTGGCCAGGGAGATGCATTATCCGTGAAGTCTTGCAGTTACGGACGAGCCTTGGGCCTTTGCAGTTGGGCCTCATAGTTGGACATTCCTAAAGCTAGCCGGAGAAGGGTTCCGGAAGGTTCCTAATTGGGCCGAGAAGCCTAAAGCCCATTTTAGGTTTCTTGGGCCCCAAGAACTACGTAGACCTGATCCCCTATAAATAGGGGTACACAGGCACATTGTAAGGGGTAAGAAGTTGAGAGCGCAAAGGAGCCACCACTTGCTCTAAGCAATCTCAGCCACCAATTACATACAACCACCATACTCCGTTCAATTTTTCGGCGAAGAACCACCGTCATAGATCTTGATTCCGGTGACGGTTGATACCAAATTCCTCCGTCAACAAATTGGCGCTAGAAGGAGGGCCCCCTAATATTTTTGATTGTGGAGGACAATCAAACCACTCAAATAAAAGGGGGGTCGAAGGTGATTAGTGATTGGCGGCGATGATACGTCAAATGAAACTCATACATCTATGTCTCTATATACATATACATAAATCACAAAGGCCCTGACCCGCTTAAAAAATAAGAAACCGTAGGTGTTGGAGAATATAAACCACTGGTTGCCATAGGTGCAAGCAACAACAGGTGATGATGATAAAGATTATAGATCGTTGACGGATGACGGTTTCTCAAAAGTCGATACACAGTAGATGATGAAGTAGCCAAGGGTAGCGTTGTAGATGCAGTACAATTTATCTTTAATTAGTAAAAAGAATGAACGCTGGTTGTCAATTTTGATCAATACCAACTAAGCCAGAAAGTATCAATGATGATGAAGTAGTTGTGATTACGATGTCATGATGGTCGTCTCACTTGTAAGACCAGATCGAGACAACACTGAAGCGTCATATAATAATCACAGGGGTTGACGGCTGATGATGATCATGGCGGTCACAGAATTAAAACAGCAGCAACCGGAGAACTCATGTGATTGTGTCCGGTAGACCTTACAGTTTGGAGGTTTACCCCATTGATTTTAGCTGCTGTTGTAAACATGATAAACATAAAAAATACATGATTAATATCAGGGTTACATGTAATAATAATAAGCCGCTGTGTGAGGTTAGATGGCGATAGTTTCGAAAACCCGTATTATGGGCAGACATACACTGAAGACTTAGACATCTATCAAGAAGATGGTGATGATAATACAAAAATAATGGTGTTGCACTAATGACAGATGCATAGACCCGACCAAAAAACGTTGGTGACACCTTATAGACACGTTAGAGGCAACATGAGTTGAATCTATTGAGTTAAAGATACGTTTTGTATTTTCTGCTGTTTGTCGGATGTAAGAATAGGCTAATGGAGAGCACTATAAAAAAGGTCCAGATTGAGTCCGTTAGATTTGCAAAGATATATGATGAGTATATGACAAAGGAATTAAAGGATTGGCATGGAGTTTGTTGGAGTTGAAGAAAGAAAAAGCCAACTGCTGCACGTTGATAAAGCCGGGTTAGAAAAAACCATAACGAGTCAACTCCATGACCTGTACAACAATCCAAGTGAATACATTGTTATGTGTACCTGGACGTTGTCATCAAGACTGAGGTTTTCTGGTTGAATTCTGATGGGCACCTCAATACCATTGTCTAAAGTTATGTGTATTGACATGGCCACCTCAGTATACATATCTAATGTATAAAAAAGAGAAAATATCAAAGCAGAAGTGCACATGTGACCTCTTTGGAAAGCAACTAGAAAAGATTGTTTGCAACTGAAAGCATTGGGAGAATCTATCAACCCCTAAGAAGCAGGGACTCGTTTCTGGCCTGCGGTACTGCGCACTGGACTCGTACGGCAGTGCGCGCATCTGTACGGATAGAGTGCGCCAAGTGGCGAATTCTGATTTTTTGACAAAAAAGTGCGGGGACGCGTGAAAGGGGACGCCTGCATGGCAAATTCAGGAGATAAACTACCTACCTAAGATACGTAAACAAATACGCACACCACATAGATAACGATTGAAGGTAATACATACCTATTCAAACCCAAATGCTAATCTCTTGAAGCCTATATAACTGGGAGGTGAGAGCTCAGAACTGTATCTTGTCAACAACCATCGTCAACTAGTGATTCTGGCAACATCAAAGTAAGCCACACATCTCGTTTCTTTTCTTTGTTTTGAAAGGCCATCTCCTTTATTTGTTTTTCAGTAATTTTCTCTGTATTACAACATGATTATGTGTGTATCCGTGTAGTACAACACCTCCATACTGATTATTGGTTAATAGTTGTATTGTATATGCAGAGTTATATTATTGACTGCAGGACATGTATATATATTAAATAATTGGACTCATGTTACAAAACAGGAAAGTTAGCACATGAATTTGTGTTTGGTTAATGTCCACTTCCAGCCTCCATTGATTTTTATATTAATTTAGATGCAAGTATATGATCTTGTCTGCCACTACAAGTACTGATGCATGCACCCCACATGCTACAACCCAACCCACTTGATGTTTGTCTTCTTATATTAATTTTTTTCTTTCATAGTGCTTAAATTTAATAAAGTTTTTATTCAATCAATCATGAAGTAGATATAATTGACATCAAAACTGCTGTATTTGGCCGTACGTTTCCGCAAGGTGATTTAACAAACATGTATATATAGTCTGAGTTATAAACCAAACCAGCATAGCAGGAAGTGCTCTTTAAAAGAAATATCAATGTTGGTTTCTCCATGAGTATTTTATATTTTTAGCGTATGTTCATCCTTTTGTATATAATTAATTAGTAAAAATGTATAATTCTTACCGAAAGCTCTACAATAGTGATTCTTTGAGACTGTAGCATTTAAACCTCGAAAATTCCTATATATTATTGCACTTACTATTTGCGTGACAAAAAATGTGTACGTGATATATTTTAAAATTATTTTTATTTTTTCTTAGTTTATAAAAGTTAACATTCTGATCATATTTTATATTTTAATATTTAGGTGATGGAGGAATCCAGCCAGCAAACTCATGTAAATTCAGATCCCCTCTGGAAGCATGTGACTAAATTGGCAAACACAAAACATAAAGGAGGAAATTCCAGAATAAGGTGTAATATTTGTAATAAAGAATTTACAGGCTCATATTCAAGAGTGAAAGCACATCTATTGAGAACAAAAGGGCAAGGAGTTGCTATTTGTGCTAAAGTCTCACCTGAACTTTTCAACCAGTTACAAAGAGAGTTAGCAGAGGAAGAGGAGAAAAAGAGGCCAGTTCAGATTCCAGTCCCGCCTTCAAGTCATGTTCAATCAGATAATGCTTGGCAGTCAATTGAAAGAATGCAAATGGACGGTTTAAAGAGAAAAGCAGTTGACATGAATAACCCAATCAACAAAGCATTCAACATGGAAGTGAGAGCATAACTGGATGGGGAGATTGCAAGAGCATTTTTTTCTAGAGGCTTACCTTTTCATTTTGCTAGAAACCCCTACTACATCAGTTCATACACTCTTGCTGCAAACAGCAACATTCCGAGCTATATTCCTCCAACTTATAATGCTCTAAGGACAACTTTGTTACAAAAGGAGAGGGCACATGTTGAAAGATTGTTGGAACCAATAAAGACAACCTGGAAAGAAAAAGGGGTGACTCTAGTCTCTGATGGGTGGAGTGATAGTCAAAGAAGACCACTAATAAATTTTATGGCAGTCACGGAAAATGGTCACATGTTTCTAAAGGCAGTTAACTGTGAAGGTGAATTGAAAGACAAGTTTCATATAGCCAACCTTATTAAAGAAGTGATATTAGAAGTGGGACCTCAAAATGTAGTCCAAGTTATCACTGACAATGCTCCAGTTTGCAAGGCGGCAGGTATCATTATTGAGACTCAGTATCCTCATATTTTTTGGACTCCATGTGTTGTGCATACACTTAATTTGGCATTAAAGAATATTTGTGCTGCTAAAAATATTGGGGGTAATCAGGATGTGTATCATGAGTGTCATTGGATTACTAAAGTGGCTGACACAACACTAATGATTAAGAATTTTATTCTTAACCATAATATTGTGTTGACAATATTTAATCATATTGCTCCCTTGAAACTTCTTTCGGTTGCTGAAACAAGGTTTACATCTGTACTTGTCATGCTTAAACGATTGAAACTCTTGAAGCGGTCTTTGGAGTTATTGGTACTTTCTGAGGAATGGGCTACTTATCAAGATTATGATCATGCAAAAGCTCATACTATTAGGTTTACAGTACTAGATGATATGTGGTAGGATAGAGTTGATTATATTCTTGAGTTTACAGCTCCTATTTATGATATGCTACGATTTGCGGATATAGATAAACCTTCACTTTATATGATCTATGATATGTGGGATGATATGATTGAGAAGGTGAAAAGCATCATATATAGGCATGAAAGGAAAGTGCTCACCGAGGACTCTAAATTTCACGAAGTCATCTATGCAATTCTCATTGATAGATGGACTAAGAGTTCTTCACCGCTTCACTATTTAGCTCATTCACTAAATACGAGGTAAGTCCAAATAAATTTAAATAATACTACTTATTTATATTATCTATGAACTAACGACCTTCAACTAATATTTGTTCATTTATTTTTCAGATATTACAGCAATATATGGCTTAGTGCTGGTGTGGATCGTGTTCCTCCCCATCAAGATACCGAGCTAGCAGAAGAAAGGAACAAATGTCTCAAGAGGTACTTTTCAAATAATGAAGCAAGAACGCTGTAAATACCGAATTTGCTCGATTTTAGGACAAATGGATATTTTTGGTAGTCCCGATTCTATAGAAGATAAAGGTACTATGGATCCAAAAATATGGTGGGTTATTCATGGAGCTTCAACACCAAATATTCGGAAGATAGCTTTGAAATTGCTTGGACAACCATGTTCTTCATCTTGTTGTGAAAGAAATGGGAGTACATTTTCTTTTATTAATTCTATTATAAGGAACAAGATACTGCCAACTAGAGCGGAAGACCTGGTCTTTTTGCATAATAATCTTCGACTACTTTCTAGGAAGACTGATCAGTACTTGACTGGAGAGACAAAGTTATGGGATGTTGGGGGCACTTGATGGTGCAGAAGAGCTCGAGATAGCCAATCTTTCACTTGATGAGCCAGAAATGGAGGCCACGGTGTTTCAAGATGATTAGCTAAATGTCAATTTTAAAAATGGATGTTCAGTTTCTTTCTAGTTTAGTAATAAACTTAGGAATTTGACTATTTGGTTTGAATTGCCTTTCTTTTCTAGTTAGTAGCAAACTTCTGAATTTGATTATTTGATTTGAATTGCATGACAAATTTGGTCATATTAATGATATATGTCATGTGGAACATCATATATATAATTTTTAAAATTTTTAGAAATTTTCCGTGTCCACCCGCACCCGTATCCTCATTTTTTCAAATTTGCCGAATTCACGTGTCCCCGCACCCCGCACCCGCACCCCGCACCCGTGTCCTTGCTTCCTAGATCAACCCCAATGATGCTGGTAGCTGATAGTAAGCATGTGGAAGGACTTGCTGCAAGAAGTTTCTTGAGAAGTTACTTGGTGATCAGAGAAGAAGCAACATGCATGAACATGATATTAATTTGATCAAGGACAAAGAACGGAGCAAACAACTGCAATATCTTCAACCTCTGAAACAATCTGGCAATTTCAAAGATAAGCTCTTTAATCTATTTCTTTTATTTTAATTTTTGTATAAGATAAATATTCATGTCATGCATTAAGAAAATTATGATACAGAATTTCCTACATTTGAAATTTAAAATATTTTAAGTAAAATTCTTCTTTTAAGAACTACATACTTTTATTATATATGCAAGTGCCGCTGTATAGATTTAATTGATAATTTACCTATATTATTGTGCTAGTATATATATTTATGACTTATTATAATTATGGTACAACATGCATATTTAATTTTACATTTTCTTTTGAAAAACATATTTTAAAGGAAAATATATATTATAGAATTTTTAAGATAACACATTATTTTTAATACAAGAAAAATCATATCATGATATAGCTAGCCTCAGGATTTGTTACTTATACCTTATTGAATTGATATAGGAATTGAGGACTTTAAAGTGGTTTGGACGCTCCAGAATAAGTTGAAATGAAGTTTCGTGCAGGTGACTAACAGAAAAGAAAAGGAATTTTATGTATCTTGTGCAGAATATAAAAAGGATGAAGGTTGATGAGAATATTAAGTATAGCACGCCCCCAAATTTCTAAGCCAAAACCTCTCAATAAGATAAGTTTTTCTATTCTTATATTCTATTCTTATGGTTATATTAATTAATATTTTTAACTCATTTATTTTAATTTACAATAATTTATATGATTTTATAATTATAATTATATTTATTTCTTTTAATATTGCGCATACAGTATTATTATAATTTTAATTATATAAATTGCATACTGCTTTTGTTATTTTAAATACATGTATACGTATATAAATGTTATATAAAATAGTTTTGTTAAATATTTGTTAAATATATTCTTATACTTATATTTAATAGGACAAGAATTATTTATATTTATTTTTTGACACTGTTAAGTTTTCCATTCGTTATTATACTAAATATAAGTTTTGAGAGAATAATTTTACATGTAACTGGAAATATGTTTATTTTTATATGTGACTTAACATGTTTGACAATCTTAGCAAAGAAAAAGCTAGTGAAAGCAGGAACAAGATGCATGAGATGGAAAAGGAGGTCAAATCTAGATAAAAAGAATGCTTATACAAGAAGAAAAAGAAATGAGGCACGTCAGAGTGAAAATACCAAGACATTCTTTAATTTTGTATATAATACATACATATGCCATGCACGCAAAAAAAATATTATAAAGTAGGTTGTACGAGATATTTATTTTAGAGATATTATATTTTATAAGATTCATGCTAGATATTTACACTGAAGGCATTTAAATAAAAAAAAGATACTATAATTATTAATTGACTAGCGCTTAACTGAAAGTTTATTATATGATTTGTGAGATTATGTAGTGAGAAAATTATGAAAAATAGGCACAGGCTACCTGTAGGATTAAGAAATATGTTAAAGCAAATAAAATTGAATGACATGTATATCACTCGAAAGAATAGAAGCCATGCATTAGGTTTATTGGTAGTTCCCGTCTAAATTTATCATAGTAGGATATTATGTTTTACTCGCATGAATACAATGAAAAGAATTTCATAGAAAAAATATATCTTGGAAAATTTATTATAGATATTTATGCGAGGTACTTGTACTAGGAAAAAAGTTAGAATTTAGATAAGTCAGACTCCTTTTCAAATTAGCATAGTTACATTACATACTACCTCGAAGTAGTATGTCAACATAGAAGGCAGAATAGAGAAAATTAGCATAGTTACATTACATTACAAACAGAAAATGTGAGGAAGTTTTAGAAAAGTAAATTTATTACTTGTACGTTTGAGTTGACATAGAAGGCAGAATAGAGAAATAGACGCAAAAGACTGAAATAGTAGGCAACATGGGGATCGTCCGCTAAATTTGAGATAAGGTTTTGTCTATCTTATTTTAATTTTCAATAACATGTAAATTTATGTCATGTATTATCCTTCAAAAATTATGTTACATATATTCTAAAGCTCAAAATTTTATGCAAATTTAACTTTGTATATTAATTTTTAATCATGAACTGCGTTATTGTATATTCATATATGTCATTAACATGCAATTGTTTGAACTCATATGTTGTGCACATTTAACACATATTTGTTTTTATAAGTTATTTTTTGACAGGGTAAATTTTTAAGTATTTTGGTAAGGCGGCTTTCCCGTAACAGGATGCGCTGCGGGGTAAACAGCTAACATTTTTTATTATTTCTATCAATAAAATTTTGGTACGTGAAATATAGATGTAGGTTCCTTGTGAAATTCTTGAGTAATAGCAGAGGCCAGCAATTGAGATTGATATTTTTTGAGAGGTGTGCCCTTTTCTAACAGAGCGCATCGTGCTGTAACAATGTTGATATTATTTTTATTAAGTAGAATCTTGCATGTACATGGTTGTGTGCAGGATGAAGTCCAACATTCTTGAGAAATTATGTTTTTACCAACATTGTTGCACTCTTCGGTCTTTAATTGTGCATTCTACCGATCTTCACAACGATCTTTTGAGTTTGACGAGACTTTAGCTTCAGAGGCCGTGTCCGCACATCCTTAATGATTTAAGCGAGTCATCAAGGCGCGCTTTGAGCATACGAACCTCATGTGTTATGCCTTCATATTTAGGATTGTTGTCATCGAGATGCTTGGATCGATTCTGAGGAGCTTTAACATCACACTCATTCATTAAGACCGCGCCGTGAGCTATAGGGCGCACCCTCACTTACTTTGGCATCTCATTTGTTTACTTTGGCTATGTCATTTTCGCTCTTGTCACTTCATAAGCTTCAGAGTTGTCAATCTTCGAGGTTAGAGTAAGCTCCCTCCTTGAATTCCCCCATTGGGATGCCTTGTTCCGGGATGCCTTAGCGTGAGATGCCTCCACGTGAGATGCCCTTTTTAGGATGCCTCTTCTTGAGATGCCTCCACGTGAGATGCCCTTTTTAGGATGCCTCTTTGTGAGATGCCTCCACGTGAGATGTCCTTTTTAGGATGCCTATTTGTGAGATGCCTCCACGTGAGATGCCCTTTTTAGGATGCCTTATCATGAGATGCCCTTTATAGGACGCCCTATAGATTTTGAAGTTGCTCCCAATTGGGATGCCTATTCTTATGATCTTCACTTTTGGAATGTCTTCATTATGGATGCTCATGTACGGAAAAAGATTTGAGGAAGTCCATCACTGGAGAATGTTCCTTTCCGTTTTCATGAAATGATGGAGAAATGAGGCTTCGTGATCTAACGCGTGTGCCCCCTAATTTCCAGGAGAATCATAGGAAGAGGCACCGCGGACGCGCTCGCCCCCCAATAGGATATAGAGGACATGACCGAGGTAATGAAAGAGAAGATCGAAGAAGGCGTGGTCAGGAAGATGGAAGAAATCTCTCATAAGGGAGACATGCGGATACGCCCTCGGGGGGTAGAGCACCTTGAATAGTCTTTATCCCTTCAGGCAGCACAAGTGAAGGGTATAGGGCGGGCCCTCAAGATGAGAGGAACGCCCAAGCCCGTGGAAATGCTCAGAATCAGGAAAATATTCAATTTCAAGGGAATGCACTAGCTCAAGGGGGAAATCAAAATTCAAATCAAGTTGTTCCCAAGCCACAGCCTCAGGCCGTAAGCAAGTACTCAAAGGGTTGTTCAACCTCCATCCTCGGAGGGCTACTAGATAGATTCACTCTAATCCCAATTTCAAAATCAGAATCTAATATTAAATATATCCCTGAAATTGGAAGATTCAATGAGGATGACTTGAAGAAATTGCTTATACACTTGGATGGAGGAAAAGTCATGGCAAAATGTCAAAACCCTTCCCCATTCATGAAAAATGCTCAGTAATGTTATCAAAGGCTCAACGGAAATAACTACATCATTTGAATCAAATGAAGATCTTGTCGAGATAAGACGCTCCTCTTACAGAGGACGCGCCCTCTAAAGATGTGATGATGACAGAAGACCCTAGAGGAAGTATAGCCATGAAGAAATTTTTGTGTTTTGAGGATTGCAAATTCCATGCTTTATCTATTATTTCACATGGAATTCGGGGGTAGTTGTTATAGCCAAAATTTGGCATTGGATCTTTCTGGATCGAAGTCGGGTCAATTGAACTCCAATTGAGGAGAAGATAGGGAAATAAGTTTGGTGGACAGCATTAGGGCGAGCCCTCTTGCCCTATGCAGTTAGAACGCGCCCTAAGGTGGACTGATTATTGGATT
>PHNY01201718.1:33138-46925 GCA_003724115.2 Anethum foeniculum | reverse complement strand
GGAATCAAAACTGATTTGAACTTAATAAACCACTTCCTTGGAGATTGCTTAAGCCCATATAATGATTTTATGAGCTTGCATACTAAAGGAATAGGTGAATTATAATCAGCAAATTCAACAGGTAAGCAATATCCAGGAGGTATAGACATGTGGACCTCCTCTTCTAAATCACTATACAAGAATGCGTTTGTCACATCCATTTGAGTGACAGACCAATTGCTAACAGCAGCCAAAGATAATAAAACTATGACAGTGGACATTTTTGCAACAGGTGCAGAAGTGTCAAAGTAATCAAGTCCTTCTGTCTGAGTGAAACCCCGAGCCACTAACCTAGCTTTATATCGTTCAACAGTTCCATCTTGATTAAACTTAACTTTATAAAGCCATTTGCAGCTCACAACTCGCTTACCAGAAGGAAGAGGCATGATTTTCCAGGTCTTATTTGCCTCAAGTGCGGCTAATTCTAAAACCATAGCCTTACACCATACAGAATGTTGACAAGCAGTTTTATATGAAGTAGGTTCAGGTATATGAGATATGTTGGCAATAAAATGTTGATAATGTGGTTTAAAAACACTGAGATTATTAACAGAGGCACCAACATTTTTAGGTAAACCAACAAAGTCTTGAAACTTAGTTGGTATAGATTTTACTCGTGTACTTTTTCTTAGTGGAGGTGGAGATACCACAGGAGTAGAGGACTGAACATGAGTTTGAACAATCTCAGTAGAAGACTGAACATAAGGCTGAACAGATTCAGGTATATCAGTTACAAGATCATGAGTAGAAGTAGTTGGGGACTAAGTATTTATATTTGAATTTTGAACAAGAGAAGCTGTAGTTATGTCTGATGTGTTAAATAGATTCATTGTATCACAGAAAGGATCTGACAATCCAGTGAACTCAGAATTGAACAAATGAGATGATGAATTGGAAGTAGTTATGGTTTTAAAAGGAAATATATTTTCATTAAACACCACATCTCTAGATATAAAAACTTTTCTGGTATCAAGATCCATAACTTTATAAGCTTTTTGAGAAAAAGGATACCCGAGAAATAGACACCTATGAGCTCTATTGCTGAATTTGTCTTTATGAGGTAAGATGTTTGTTGCATAAAAAAGGGATCCAAACACTTTAATATGATCATATACAGGAGGTTTAGAGAACAAGATATGATTTGGAGACCTACCCTGCAAACTATGAACTGGAATTATGTTTAAAAGATATGTGGCTGTAAGAATACAGTCACCCCAAAAATGAATGGAAAGAGAGGCTTGAAGTCTCAGTGCTCGAGCTGTATTCAAAAGAGTTTGATGTTTTCTCTCCACTACACCATTCTGTTGTGGAGTATAAACACAACTCTTTTGATGAACAATGCCAAGACTGATCAAATAAGATTGGAAATTATTACTTAGGAATTCAGAACCATTATCAGTTCTGAGGATTTTGACATGAGTAGAAAATTGTTTACTAATATAAGCAAGAAAATTGATCATAGTAGTTGCCACTTGACTCTTATCAGCAAACAAATAAACCCAAGTAGCTCTTGACAAATCCTCTACAATTGTTAGAAAATATATACAATTACCATGAGTTTTATGTCGATAAGGACCCCAAACATCAGCATGAATTAGATCAAACAAAGCAGCACTAGCAGAGGTACTATCAACAAACTTTAATCTTGTTTGTTTAGCTAAATGACAAGTGTCACAGTTATTGAACTCAACGTATTTATGATACATTGAACTAGACAAATACTTCATTGAAGAGACTGAAGGGTGTCCTAAACGAGCATGCCACAAAGTGGATGTGTTCACAGAAGTATTAACAGAGTTACACATGATTTGATTATTACATGGAGTAAATTTTTCAGAGCAAGCAACATGATTTTGCAGAAAATACAGGCCCTCTTGAAGTTCACCAATCTCTGTGATCTTCTTCAAGATATGGTCCTGTATGTAACAAGCATCTTTAGAGAAGGAAATATGACAAGATGCAGTAGAAGTAAGTTTAGGAATAGATAGTAAGTTGTAGTTAAAACTAGGCACATAAAGCACATCAGTTAAAACTATATTAGTATGAAGATTTACTGTGCCAATATTAGTGACTACAGTATAATGACCATTAGGAAGATGAAGAATAGTATGAATCTGATGAACATTTGTAAGTGAAAATGAGGTGTGATGTGATCTGTTGCCCCTGAATCTTGAATCCATTTATCTGAACTCGAAGACTTTTTATTATTGTCATGACAGACAAAATGTAAAACATTACCAGCCATGTGAGTAGGAGTATGAGAAGTAGTATTCCATTAAGAACCAGAGGCTGAAGTGCTGGCATTAGCAGATAGCTCCTTAAAACCACTCTGAATCATAATCATTAGCTGCTGACACTGAGCACTAGTAAAGCCTCTAGACTCATTAACAGATTTTGAGACAGAAATTTGATCAGAGTTTTCAGAAGTGGCATTACTGTGAACATTGTAGGCCTGAGCAGATTTAGTCTGGTTCTGATTCTTTGGTTTTGGTTTAGGTTTACCAAATAACCTATGCCAGGAAGGATATCCATGTACACAAAAGCCCTTGTCGTTACTGTGACCAGTAAGATGACACACTTCACATACAATAGATGCATCAGTCATATTACGTTTGCCAGAGTTTGTTTTATTGACTTTATAACCATTTCCTCCAGATGAATTCCCTCCATGAGTCACAGCCAAAGCCACAGATTCTGTTTGCACACCATTGTTACCAAATTCTCTTTGGTTTTCCTTTTGCATTAATATACTATAAGCTGCACTAAGACTAGATATAGGAGTCATTAGCAACAAATGTCCTCTTATAGCTGTATACTGTTCTCTTAATCCCATGAGAAACTGAGATAATTTTGCACTCTTACTGAAATCATCTAGTTTAGTATTGATGTTGCACAGACATTTTCCACAATCACATCGTGGAACAGCAGATAGAGCATCCATTTCATCATTCAGAGCCCTAAATTTTGTAAAATATTCAGAAATTGATAGATTTCCCTGATGTAACGAAGCAATTTTTTTCCTCAAATTGAACAATTTAGGAACATTAGTCTGAGCAAATCTTATAGCAAAATCATCCCATATATCCTTTGCAACATTCATATACATCACACTTTGACGAATTTCAGGAGATACAGTGTTTAAGATCCAAGAAATTACGATATCATTACATCTGGTCCAGTGCAGAATCATATTAGCATTAGTTGTAGGTTTTGCGTAAGATCCATCAACAAATCCTAACTTTAGTTTGAAGATAAGACAATTTTCATTGATCTAAACCACTGATTGTAGTTTTGTTCGGTTAGAGTAATGGTGAGAAGTATTAAACCTGGATGATCAGATGGATGCAGAAATTTTGGATGATTAGCATCGATGTTGAGAACATTTGCAGATGTACCGGTTGCAGTTGCACCTGTTGCAGCATGAAGATATGAAGGAGAAGACGCCATTGATGAATTGACGAGATCTTGGAGAGATTTAGGGAGATTAAAGAGATAAGAGAGATAGAGATTGTTTGATTGATCGAACAATTGATAACAGCGGAATGAGTAGAATCACAGAGATCTTAGCTCTGATGCCATGACAGCTCCATTAATGGAGCTCATATATGCAGAAAAATATTAGAATTATATATTAATCTTGAAGAAGAAGAAGAAGAAGAGTGAATACATTTTTATGAGTACATTGTGTCTTATCTTCTTTTTCTAATCTATATCTCTATTATATCTATATCTGTAACTAACTATCAGCTTCTATAACAACCATTTCTTCTAGAAACATTTCATTCTTTGTTGAGCTGACTTTCCTTGTTGACTTTCTTTGCTGACATATTGATGACGTTAGTCTCATCAGGTACTCGTAGATAGGTGTACAAAAAGAATTAACACTTTCACAAAGTATTTAAGTAACTCCTTATGATCGTTCACAAGCATATCAAAAATCAATCTTCTTTGGCTCCCTCAAAATGCATCAACTAGAATTTTAGCATCCGATTCAAAAATACATTTATTCGTTCTCCACGTTTTCACCCATAACAATGCAGGCCTCCTTTAAACTCAAAACTTCAGTTTTCTACACATATGATCGACCTTGTACTATGTTCGTTCTAACTCGAATAAACCTTCCATTATCATCTCGCACCACACAACTCACTTGCATATGTTCACCTCCTCGTCTGTAATCTGCATTTATATTAACTTTAATCCACCCAACTAGAGGCTTACACCACTATCTGAGGTTTATCTGTTCACGAACTCGACGTTGGCCATCTTCATCTCGAGCTCTATTCCAATCTGTGAGCATGTTCAACGTCATTGATGTTAACACTAAATATCGAAGAATTAATCTTCTCCCAGACCCATTTATTTCTCCTACTCCATAGACTTCAGCATAACAACCAATCATCCTGCATTTTTCTTTATCAATTGAGTTAGAAGCTCACTTTAAAACATTCATAACTGTATCACTATTCTCTGTTAGCACACTTTCCTACAATCTCACTGTTACCTAGATTTATCTTGCAAAACTACACTCAAATAACACATGAACAGCAGTCCATGTATTTCGTAGTCACTAAGAACACATTACTTCTATATTGACCTGCTTGCAACGTAAAGCAGCTGCTGTAGACAACACTCCTCGAGATGTACGCCACAACATATTTGTGGCCTTACCTGAAAGCTACATTCCTGTAATTTCTTCCAAAACACTTTATCAACACACAGATTCACCCTGTAGTTGTCTATAACCACTTCTCACTAACAATTCACCCTTATCTTCTAATATCTAGTACCACAAGTCATCTTTATTTCGAATTGGAATTGTGATGTGTCATATAAATTTCTGTAATGCTCATTGCTCAGATCTGTTTAAATCAATCAATGTACTTATATAAAGGAGAAGACATAAACGTTTATATGGCGCCTCTCAAATCGCCTCATTCTATTTTTCTAATTTTCTCAATTTTTTGAATCATTAAATATATGAAATTTTAATTAACTTATATTCTCCTTTCCTCTTAACTCAAATTACCTTCTTATTATATTATTCTAAAAATTCTTTATTTTATCAATGAACTTTTCTTTTAACTCAAGTTATCAAATTATCATCTTATTATTCTCCTAAAATTTCTCTACTATATCAATAAGCTTTCCCCTTAACCCAAATTATTATCTCAATATTCTTCTAAAATTTCTCTACCATATTATTATTTTTTCAAACTTTATTTTCAAGTCAAAAGTTAATTAACTCATTTTCTCTTATACTTTCTCCTTAACTCAAATTATCATGTTATGATTTCCTAAAATTTCTCTATCAGATTATTATTCACTAAAACTTTCTTTTCAAGTCAAAGTTCTTCTCTTAATACTCTCCTAAATTTCAAGTCCTAAAATATAGTTTAAAAAGGAAATAAATAATCCTATATATACATAAGTGTAAATCGTTTGGCTTGAAAAAAAAAAGAGCAAATTGTTCGCTAGATTTTTCATTAGCGCTTATATTTTAAACTTTATTTTGCATGTTATGATAGTTTTGCCACTATTTGTTTTCTTAATCCTTTTAATGTATGTTTTTATTTGATTGATTCTATGATTTTAGAATGCTTGATTGATTTTATGATATTCGAATACAGCCTTTTGCCCAAAAAGAACAGAGGATGATGTGGATCGGTTAGTTTTAAAGGTTCGTTTTATTATTGAGGCTATTTAATTACAAAGGTATTATGTGATATATAAATTTAAGTAATTTATGTTTGTTACTTTCATTAGCACTTGTGTTTCAAACTTTATTTTGCATATTATGATAGTTTTGTCACTACTTGTTTGTTAAGCCTTTAAGTATATGTTATTTTTTGATTGATTTTATAATTTTAGAATGTGATTGATTTTATGATTTTAGAACGCAGCCTTTTGTCCGGGAAGAACGCAGGATGTTATGGATCAGTTAGTTTTAGAGTTGATTGATTTTATGATTTTATAATGCAGCTTTTTGTCTGGGAAGAACAGAGGATGTCATGGATCAATTAGTTAGTTTTAGAGGTTCTTTTCATTATTGAGGCTATTTAATTATAAAAGGTATTATTTGATATTTAAGTTTAAGTAATTTATATTTGTTATTTTATATTAAATATAGTTGAAAGATATATCAAAAAGCTGTTGTATCATTATTTTTAATAATTTTTTTTAATATTACTATATTGTCGTCGCGAAGCGCGGCTTATTTTCCTAGTTGAACAATAATTGAATAGCGTTGGCGTGTCGAAAGATGACCCTTAAATGTGAAAATTGAAAATTTTCAATCAGAGTAGCAAATTTGTTCTTTACCTTTTACTTATAAATAATATTGAATATTCAGAAATTATATTATTATATAAATTAACTAAATTTTATAATTTTATATTTTTAACTTTTAAGTAATATTATTATACTTTAACTATTTATCTAATATTCTTGTGGAAAAAAAAAACTATCTATGTAATATTGCTCCATTACTCAAACATTATATAATTAAATATAGTGTTATTCTTAAAAAATATTAACTGAAAAAGTTAATTGTTAACAATATCAATTATTTCTTAAGTAAATTACAAATTTATATTGATATATATATATATATATATATATAAACTTGTTCTGCATTTTTTTGACGCTCTCACCGATTTAATTATTATTTTAATATTTTGAGCTAGTAAAGGAATCCCCTTTAACAAGATATTAACTTTTACTTTTGCTAATTATTTTATTGGTTTAAGTAGAAAGTGTAATTAGATAATATGGTTATTTTATTTTGTTTCACGACTAAGTTAGGCATTTAATATTTGTTATATCTATTTAAGCTATGATTTATTCAATTTTGAATTTTATGATGCAGGTTTTGGATACAGGTCTTTGGAGAAAGGAATCTAAGGAGGAGCTATAGGAGATGGGTATTATCTTATCAATAATTAAAGTTTTATTTTCTAAATTTCTGGATATCTTGCATGACCTTCAGTTAGAAAAGTTAGAAAATAAACTTTTTTAAATAAAAAAATTTCCTTGTTGGATTTATTGTATTCAATACAATTCATTTACGAGTATGTAGACCCTGACAAAAATAAATAAATATTGGATATAAGACTGATGAATAACTTGGATGTTTATCTGATTGTGAAAGAATTAATAGCTTAGTAAAACAGAAAATATATAGTAAATTTTGGTAATTCTTCAAAAAAATTGTATTTTAGTAGCGAAAAAATTGTACCAAATAAAGGTTAAATATATTAAATAATACTAAATACAAAAATCAATTGTATAACGATAACATCAAGAACATCTCAAAATTTAATAACGTTCTATTAATATTTATTTAACTAAATATTTTCAGATGAATAAAGGCAAAATCACATTGATACTTAAAAGCCAAAAATGTTGAATAATATGCAATAGATTAGCCGATTATGAAATGATATTATTAGTTATATTTTGAAAGATATTTGTCCCCCAAAAATTAAAGTTCCTCTTATAATGGGCCGCTGGGCCAGATCCATGCTAAGACAACACCACTTATGTGTGTATAAATGAGTAGACTAAGAAGTATGTTACCCACTTTCACTCATTGGGCCTCCACCTTAAATATTGGATACTTGACCACTTTCAAAACTGTATACGAAACATACCGGTCTTCTTTAATACAAATATATCCCCTAGAATTTTACAATTTCGATCAACATAAAAATATCTGAACATCTTTTTAATATTTGTTTCGATTATTGAAAGATTGTTTACACATTATATTCATTCAACCCAAATTAAAAAATTGCTACTTTTTGGTGAATTTTAGATTATAAGGACAATAGCTAGATTTTTTTATTTGTATATATCTATATGAAATAGTATAATGAGAAGTAAAAAAATCTAAATATTTACTATTATTAATTTAAGAATCAAACGGATAATATAAACGCTTAATTGCTCATTAAAAAATGAACAAGTGGAGAGCAAAAGCAGGTGTACTCCAAAACGACACCGTGTAATTCATTTCAGAGCTTAGGACAAAGTCTTTAAATAGCCTTTACCCCTCCCTTCAATTCATCTCGATCTCTCTCGCACTTTCTCGCCGAGATTTTGTATTCTATCTCTCTCCCCCTCTTTCCAATAGGACAAACTCTCTCTCTCTCTCTCTCTCTCTCTCTCAAGACAACACCCACACACCAAACTTGTGGGTTTTTCTAGGGTTTAATTGCTTTTCCCCCAAATTAAACACTCTACACATCAATTATGATTTTTAATTAGGGTTTTACTCTGTTCCTAATTTATCAAGGTAAGAGCTTTTTGAATCTTTACCCTTCTTTTCATTTACAATTGAGTTTATACATCAGATTTCATTGTATTTAAATCAAAAATCATTGTATTATCTTTGTATTTACATCAAGATTTGATTTTTAAGCAAAAAATTGCTGTTATAAGTTATTATGATGTACAACTGTTGAATATGAGCAATGGTATTTACATCAAGATTTGATTTTTAAGCAAAAAATTGCTGTTGTAAGTTGAATATGATGAGATTATAATGTACAAGTGTTGAATATGAGCAATGGTGGTGGTTGAGAATGGAAAAGAGGTAGTAGAAAGGAGTAATAGAGCGAAAAGGGTTTCGAGAAATGAGGAATTTGTACAGGCTATTGCTAAGATGGCTGTAGCTCAAGTGTGTGAGAGTTCAGGGTTTCAGGGGTTTCAACAGTCTGCGTTGGATACGCTTGCGGATATTGCTGTTAGGTATATGAATCAGATAGGAAAGATTGCGGTTTCTAATGCGAATTTGTCTGGGAGGAGTGAGTGTAATGTGTTTGATGTATTGCAAGGGTTGGAAGATTTGGGTATGTCCCAGGGTTTTTCTGGTGCTTCGGAAATTGATCGTGGTGTTGAGGGGTCGGGGATTGTTAGGGAGATTTCGGAGTATGTTGAATTTTCTGAGCGGGTACCTTTTGCATATTCGATTCCTAGTTTTCCGGTTGTTAAAGAGATGAAGCGGACGGAGAGTTTTATTAGAAGTGGAGGATCGCCTCCGGATGAACACATACCCACATGGTTGCCTGTATTTCCTGATTCTGAAACATATACGTCTTTGCCAGTGGAGAGTAAGGGAGTAGGGGATGGGGAGATGGATAAATCTGGGCATATTGAAAATTCGAAAAAGGTTGAAGCTTCTGTGTCATATATGCATCGGCTATTGAATTGTAATGGGTCTGAGATGCCAGTATACGTAGACAAGGGTAATGCTTCTGGTTCGAAACGAGCAGCGGATAGTAATCCTTTTCTTGCTGCGCCTCGACGTTCTAGTGAGAAACAAGTCTCTCCGGTCATTCTTCCTGCAAAATTTGCTGAGGAAGATGCGGCGCTAAATCACCCAGCTGCAGCAAGCCATGTAACTGTACCCGAGGCATTTGCCCCTGCTACTGATTTAGTTAAAGGCTGTGCATTTGACTCAGAAGAGAGAAGTAAAAAGGCTCTACCTGATAATAGACCTGCTGTTCAATTTAAGCTGCAGACTAGCAAGAACCCTGTTGGGACATCGATTAGCATTCACAAGGAACCCGTTGCAAATAGCCCCTCTTCTATTAAAAATGAAAACATGAAGGATGACAGGAAAAGAAGAGCAGAACAAATCCTGAAAGAGTCTTTAGAAAATCAGCATGAGCTTGCTCATTTGTAGACTAGGTTTGTTTAATTAGAATTTGTACTATACTTGGTTGAGAAATGACAGCAGATGCTGTTTTCAGGATAGTGAGAATTATTGGCCATAAAGATGTCTGTATATGGAAGTTAGATATTGTAGACAGGTATGTTCCTGCTGTTGAACAATTTTTGAGGTATGTCACTATTAGTAATGGACCCTTGACGATCTTTTCAATTGAAATTCCATTTGTTTTCCTTCTATTTTCATTTTCGAGGATCACTTGATAAAAATCTTTAATGGGTGTTTAAGACAGCTCTTAACTTCACGTTTTTGCTTAGGAATGCCATGTCCAGTGGATTTTAACTAGATGATTTGATCACTTCTCATCCAGCCTGCTAGCTGACTAAGTGGCTTTCTCATACGTAATACATGTTTAATTGACTAATATGACCTTGGGTGTGTTTGTCTCTCTTGTTTATAAAGAACTTCGATAAATAGACCAAGAAATAATTTTAATATAGCACGGTACGTTTTCACTAATAAACGGATTACTAGAATTTTGTGCATGAAATTTTAAAAACACAGCCCTTCTGTATAACCTATTCACATTAGTGAAGCGGCTGGATGCTTAAGGACTTTCAATCGAGTAAATAGCAGGCTTTGTAGTTGAATAGTTTAACTTTAAAAGCTTAAAGTAATTTACATCAAACCATGAGATATATGTAGGGTCAGACAAACATGCTGACCCAAGACTTCATATATTGCAAAGAGAATCCATAATACAGTGAAGAAGTATTGCGCTAATTTTAATTATCAAGGATGCATGTCTGTGCATTTATAGTCAGTAATATATGAACAGGCCTTGTTTTTGTTGTATTTCTCTTTACAACTCTGTTACAGAGTAGTGAAGCATTTGACCTTGTAAGAAAATTATTTTAGATGATCAAAATTCAGGTTTTAGCCTAGCTAAAGCGAAAGCAAATTTAAAAAGTGTTTAAGCATTGAAGATGGGAGAACCAGAGATTGGGTCCTTGAGAGATTGGCAGAACGGAATACTACATGCACAGCTCTTTTTGGGTTCATTATCTGAGCAGTCTATTGTCTTACTCCTCAAGTCTCCAAAGCCTCCGAGTCTTTGAAGCACTGCAACAGGGTAAATAGGGTTTTTCTGGAGTCAGTTCTGATGAAACCAAGATAGTTTGAAGTTAAATACCTAAGGTCTGTCCCGTTTCACTTATATTACATGGTTAAATACTTGAAAAATGTTTATCCTTGTTGTTGTTGTGAACATTTTGTGTTATTTTTTCCATAATTGGAACATTTTAGGAGCTTATATTTATTTTTGCAAACATGTGTTCTATGAAGACCTGTTTGAGAAAAAAGTGAATGATATATTGATATGGCTATAAAGGGACTAAATTTATTAATCTTATAAAACGAAATATATGAAGTGGAATTGGCCTTAATTTTCGTAGCTGAGCTAAACTCTGCACCGAGGAGTTGTTGGAATATAGGAGATTCTTTTCTTTTTTACCTTTGAACAAGCACTCAAAGCTATTGACTTTTATAAAAAGAAAGCCACTTACAGTCTAAAATGGGCTCAACTAAATAATAAAGGGGAGCATAATGCTGTTGTTTGAAAAGAAAAAAGAACCTGCCAACTTGATTGGACCTCCATATAGTAATGACTGTAATGAGTTCTAATTGAACTTCGCGATATAAGAGTTAGGTCAGCAGAAAAGAAAGTATGAGTGCTAATATAGGAATGGTACAACAGGGTAAATAGGGTTTTTTCTTGAGTTAGTTCTGATGAAACCATTATAGTTTGAATTTTAATACCTAATCAGGTTTGTCCCATTTCACTTATATTACATGGTTAAATACTTGAGCTATGTCTATCCTTGGATTTTTTGTGAACATTTTGTGTTATTTTTTCCATTATTGGAACACTGTAGGAGCTTATATTTATTTTTGCAAACATGTGTACTGTGAAGACCTGTTTGAGATAAAATTGAATGATATATTAATATATGGCTATAAAGGGACATAAATTTTTAAATTTCATAAAATGAAATATATGAACTGCAACTGGCCTTATTTAACTGAGCTAAAACTCTGCACTGAGGAGTTGAAATATAGCAAATTCATTTCCCTCCTTTTTTCCCCCTTTTAACAGGCAGAGCAGTCAATGCCATTGCCATTTATATAAAGAAAGCTACTTACAATCTAAAATTGGCTGACCTAACTTAAAAGGAGAGCATAATTCTGTTGTTTGAAAAGAAAAAAGAACTCGCCAACTTGATAGGACCTCCAGATTGAACTTCACGATATCAGAGTTAGGGAATGGTAGTTGGATGCCAGGAGTTGGTGCTCCACTGTTTATAAAGTTCAGGCAAGAATAACCGAATTAGGTTTTACTCCACTTCACTTTCTAGTAAACTACTTTTGAGATTTTTGTTACTATCCTCAAATCTTTGGTTTGAACTTAGAAGTGCTTGAATAAGTCCGAGCCAAAATACTTTTAGTAGTCAGTATGAAACTGGAATATTAATTGTGCATGAGCATGAGCTATTTATGGGCTACTTGTAACCCGAGGAATATTAGTATAGGAAATTCTGATTATAAATTTTTAGACTCAACTGGTTTTCTTTAGATCAAAATATGCTTTTTTTTACATGCCTGTTGATACAAGTCTGACATGGTTAGAGAAAACCACTCTCCAAGAATTGGCAGAAGCACTATAACTCCACATATTTATATCAAAGAATACTCAGTAATTTATGATTCAAATCTTTATAATAATGAAGAAAACTCAATAATTTATGATTCAAATATTTAGAATAATGATTTAAATCTAAATATAGTCATCCTAAAACCTACGCATCAAGCAAATGTTAACTAAAAGAAAACGAGTGCTACAATAAAATTCAAATTAATATCTTAATTCCACATTCGGCATCACTTGGCTTAGGTTTCCTTTATATATCTTTAATTTCTTAGTTAAGTGAATGATGCTATCTTGATCTGGAATCCCCGTGCTTATTCACATATCTTTAAATATGTTTTATTTATTCTTAAATCTATATAAATTTCTATGTGTTTGTTTATTTTACTTTATAATATGTTCAATTATATGTATAGGTAAATTATGTTTTATTTGTATATTAATAAATATGTATGATGTTATTTTTTGTAGGTGCTGAGTATCAATTATCAAATCTTAGGTCTATCATAGACTTTTCTTTGTATTATTTTAAAATATGTTGTGGTTGCCAAGCTTTGACAATAAGATTTTAAGTAGCGCGGTACAAATAAATGAATATTATACCTTAATCTGTTGTTGCCAAGTATTGGACCCCAGACCTATTCTAGACCTTCTCTAATATTGAATAACAAATATTACATTATCTGTTTGTACTTTGTAGTTGTCATTGAACCCTAGACCTTTATTACCACAATACTAAGAAATAAATATTATGATCGTTTTGAGTTGTCAAGTATTGGACCCTAGACCTGTCTAGAATTTAATACAAGGGTCAAACACCACCCACCACTGATGACCAAGTAAGATCGCTTTTAAGCTTATAATATATAGGATAAAATTGAATGTAGCTTTAACTGTAAGTAAAGTAGATCGCCATAAGTAGTTTCTAAAAACCTCAACAATGGCAACACTCCTACTATAAGGTGGCTCAAATTGCAACAGCTGCGGTGGTGGTAGTGTTGACAAGACGTGGAGAGGTATGAATTTCACTAGTCGTGCAGGTGAACCATACCTACTTTCACCCGTTATATGATTCTTTTTTACTTTATTTCTGTTGGTATTTTCTTATATCATGTTCTTGACTCTTCTCCTTTATATTTCCCTTTGTTTTTTCTTTAGTGGTCATGTAATTGGGACAAATATAAGGGTGACAGTGGCACCATAAGTGTGTGATATTGAGATCATCAGCCATATGATTGCTTTGTTTGTGGAAAAGAACTATTTTTGCTTTGGTCTCTTAAAAAATTGCTTAAGTAGTTATTATTCCTCCTCGCGTTTTTGTCTGATATGATGAGATTAATTTTCCTTTATTTTCTCTGTGATTTGGGCTAG
>PHNY01201718.1:11633-21690 GCA_003724115.2 Anethum foeniculum | reverse complement strand
TATGTTCTGCAACATGAACATGTATGTTCTGCAAACTAAGCATGTTTTATAGAATTATATGTTTTGCAGTGTTCTACTTGTAAAAAGTATGAGACTTGCAAGATTTTAATTAAAATAGTGAATTTAGTAAAACATGATTCGAAAAATAATACATTTTGTAATATTTTATTCAATATTTTAATTGCAGAACGTATAGGGGACTCCAGGACTCCAAAAAAACATGGTAACTTTACTCTATATATTTGTACCTATTTATAAATAAATAAACTTATTTTAATAGCAATGGGAGGTGAATTTTTGGATAAAGCTTACGTTGAAAGTGTTGTAAATCATTTAAAATTAATTATGTAAAAGTACAAATAAAGAGTCTAATTTTGAGATTACGGGTCCTAAATTTTTTACCCCGATCATGCACTCCAATTTTAAGATTTTGCATGGGACACTAAATTTTTTACCCCGATCATGCACTCGTCATTAATCCATGGTTTGGATTCGAAGTCCATTTTTCTTTACAAAATAAATAAATTTAGTCCTTTCGTTCTATAAATAGATACTTTTATTTTCGATAAATAAAATTTGTCAAACACGTCAAATAATTCCGTTGACGTGACAAAATATATACAAGACAGGTATTTTGTTGCATTGTCACTAATATCGATCTAGGATCGATATGTTTGGAGAAATCGAAAATTTTTACATTCATACATATATAACACATGATGAGATGGTGCAGTGTATGGGCTGCAGACACACACAAAGATGATTGGAGAAACCAAAGGGATTATAAACAGAGATGGAGAGGCAAAAGGAGTGATGATGAGAAGGAAGATGTAATCCCCAGCAAGCAGTAGGGTAGGCAATAAATTGGGTATCAATGATTCTATATCAAATCAAGTACAGTGTACTATTCATGTAAAAATGGCCTGTATCTTTGCATTATTCAACAGTTGGTATCTATATTTATCATGATAATGATATCCTCATGTCATGTTTCCTTTATAGCTAACTTATCTCTACTTTTGCCTGCCTGCCCCTCTTGGATAAATTTTACTCTCTCCGTCCCATTTTTCTTGTCCATTAATCAAAATTCACATTTTATAGGTTGGATTACCATATCCAACTTATTTTTTCCTTATATGTACATATTATTTTTCATAATTATTAAAGTGAACAATATTTTTGGGACAAGCAATCATGAAAACCGTGGACAAGAAAACCGGGACGGAGGGAGTAATTGATTTCTAACTAATATTTTTGGTTTTTTATACACCTTGTAAGTTGTATATATCCCCTTTCTATGGTGGATGTAAATTGCTTATTACTTCTATTTTTCTTCTTAAGCAAATAAGTTTCTTTGTAGCTCCAAGACAGCCCACTTTGTTCCTCATCTTCATGTGATTGATCTTATAATACTGTCCTTTTGGACATAAAAATGTTCGCTAACAATGTCACTATTAGTGTTCCATTATATTAAAAGTTGACGATCATAAAAAATTTCAATACTACTGTTCACTAAAACCCGAACGATATATTTACTAATTTACAACTCTATTTATCAAAACTGTTAGAAATTTTCTGACTGACTAATAATGCAGGGAGCTATCATGTGCACATCTTTTAATCGCACAATCTTTGTTAAGAATAAAAGGAAGGCTGGAATGCCAACAGGCGTAGAAGGTTCAATCGTCAGAAATGAACTTCTTATCCGTGTTATACGTAAAAATATATTAATTTAATGATGTACACGTATAAATGAGGGTGTGCACTCTAGTGACTCCGAACGAATATTATACTCCCTCCGATTCTTAATATTTGAAACAAAGTATTCGGCACATATTTTAAAACTCTTATCTATCATAGTTCTATAATTTATTTTTAAATTTTTTTTTTTGAATAAAAATTTAGACATTTAATTTTTATTCAGAAAAAAGTTTTTAAAATAATTTATGCAACTATACTAAATAAGAGTCTTAAAACACGTACCAAACACTTCATTTCAAATGTTAAGAATCAAGCGGGACGGAGGGCGTAATAGTTTGTTACTGAAATTACGATTGCTACTACCTGCCACGATCGAGTTTAACGAGCTAACATGTGCCAGTGCTGCTTGTGCATCAGTTTGACTATGAGCCAGAGCATTCATCATTCTGTCAATTACACAAATTTAAAACATTTCTTGTATGAAATAAACGAACCACTGACACGATGATTCCATGCAATTACTCAATAAATATCGCATCGTTGTTTGTGCAGCGTCGCTACACGACTCTCTAGGAATGATTGGACACCATCTAACAAAATTAAGGTATCCGTTGAGTTTTGAGTTGCAGTACAATTTGAGCTTCATTGTGTTGAGCATATTGTACGGCATTTTTCATCGAAACCAAGACAAATTTCGATAGTGGAATTTACATGCTTGATTGATTCCTTGCTGACTATTCAAGTCAATAATTTTATTTTAGAGTACATTAGTGACTTCGATTTGCTGTTCTCTAGTTCACTTTTCAAACTAATATGTGAATAGTTACAATATAGTTTCGACTGAAATAAAAAAATAGATAAATTTTTCAAAAAAAAAGATAGATTAGTTTAAAAAATAATTTATACTTTTTCAACTTTAAAAAATCAAAATTTATTTTATACACCGAAATATATATATTGTACATAGTTTTTTTCAATTATGAATATATACTAAAGTTATGTATAATTAACACTTTTATGTCAGAATTACTTATAAATTCAATAACATTATTTTTTTGGATAAACATCTTCCAAAATATGAAGATTATAACGATCAATTAAATACAATAAATATGATCATGAATAGTTTAATAGTTATTAGATAATAAAATTTATCATAAATTAGTATAAAAATTATTTTATATATACGTAAAGTATATGAGAATGTGTGATTAATCACATATATCACTTTTGTACGAAATTTGGGACCGATTTTAACACACAAAATTTCTGAAAAAATATTAATTACAATAATAAAGGAATTATTAAATTTTAATATTGGTGCCGACTTGGGACCGAGATTTTTTTATCAGTTAAAAAAATTATTACTTTAAAAAATATTAATTTAAAGAAATTCTACTATATCAATAGAATGTAATACCTCGACAATAGTTCTTACCACTTGATTTATCCTTAGTTTAAATCCTACTATTTTGTACAAGTAACATTATAAGTCGGTACAGGTCTCTTTCTTTGCTTTTAACTATGCTTCCTGTTTTATTCTACTTTCTGAGTCTCTTCCTAGTTCATGAACCTTTAAAACCATGCTTTACTGATCTTCAATAATATATTTTTCTTTCAACATCTGCACTTACAAATTATACAACTTTTCAATATTTGTTCGATAAACATTCACAAAAAAACAATAATCAATAAATGTGTATGTCCTAGTTTATCTTCCAAGGAGGACCGTTCAAAAAAAAAATCATCTCCTTTTCTATACTCAAAATCATCTTTAAGGGGCACGATTGGCCCAAGTGGTTAAGGGTTAAGGGTTTATCCTCTGTCGTTCCAGGTTCTGGGATACTCACTTGTAAGCTATAAGCCATATTAGTCAAAAATATATGGACTACTGAAAAATCAATACACATAGACTAAATGGAAGAATTATCAACTAAGTATGGACATTAGGCCCAAACTATGGAAAAAGTGGTCAAAAACAATCAACTCAGCCTCTTTTTCAACAGTCCATGATTCAGTGATGGACCAATCTGACACTCTGTGAAGGACCACTCCTTGGTAAAGCTTTCTTCACAAAGTTCAGTTGAAGAATTCAATAATGCAGTTTTTAGGGTTGGCTACCAAAGAATATCATCTAAAACACGTTTGGACACTCTTCTTCTGAAGGTCCTGAAACAACTTTCATGTTCAAGAAATGACCAACTAAAAATGCGCCTGCTTGTTATTACAGACAAATTAAAAGCTGGAAGATAACGAAATAGAGGAGGCAAACACGTTCATAACATATATGTATCGCATCTTAATAGCAAACTGAGAGATGAGTTTAAGAATACAGCTATGGTAGTTGTCCAATAAAACCCACTACGCAAAACACACGATATTTATAACACCAGGGAAATGTAACCTACTGCATTGGAAACCCAGTAAAACTGCATTCATCTGACATTTAAAGCGTAAACTAGGACTATAACTCCAAGTGTTTACAAAGTTAAAATCATTCTGCAGATTCAATACCACATCAAGCAGCAGAGATTGTTTACATACTACATGTGACAATAGTTATAGTTGTAACCCAAAGAAAAAAAAAATTACAGCCTAGATATGATGTTATTAGTTGTTATTTTAATAGCAACTAATTTTGTTTAATTTCGCTAGATTTTTTAGCTTAAGAGTCAATGCTATAATAACCAGCAAACTGTCATCTTGAAATAAATAATTGTTGCCAGCAGGCCGCTTCTATAAGCATCACCAAAAGCATATAACACATCAAGTGACAGTAAACTTTTTTTCTTTTAATATATGTCTCTGGGAATCGGGGGTGGGGGTGGTAACCAAGACAAAAACCACAAGTACATAGGCTTGCTATGGTCTAAAGAGGCTCTCTTTTGCTTATGTCAAAGATCTATTGCCAGGTAGAACTTTGGTGTCAAAATAATGAAATGGTAGTGGACCTTATAGTGTGTAAGCAGAGATTCGCAAGACCTTGTAACATCTGTCAGGTCTCACCCACTAATATATAAGAGGAACACTGTTGGACATGCTATTTCCGAGGCGCGAAGTGGTTGATAAAGTAGACTGCATGCAAAGAACTTTTGAATAGAAATCCCAGCACGAGCTTGTCTCATCTATGTGACTTTGTCCAAATGGATGTTTCTTTACGTATTTCCTCATGTTACTAGTGGTAGCCAACTTTTCCATGTAAAGACGAAGATCACCTCTCGGGCCTGTAGTGAGAATACATTTTCCTTATATAAATCATCAGCCTATGCAGTAACAAACATAGGTAACAACCATAGCACTGAATTTTATTACATAGGTGTTTTGTGCACATCACGTATTGGATGAACAGAGCTCAGTGTCATTCATCTAACTAATCAATTTTAAATTTCAGCTCAATGTAGCTGATTTAAAAAAAAAACTATTTTTAAGTATAAACTCAAATAAGAAAAAGAAATGTTCGAAATAGTATTGAGTTATGCTAGAAGAACGCTCACCTAAGGAAATATCATGCTTGTCCTTGTAAGTGAAAGAATAAGGGAACACAGCAGTGTGCATCTAGAATGTCAAGGTCAAACAAATCATGCAATAAGCAAAATTTCTAATTTAAGAAAAAACAAGAGCTCTCAAGGCTAAGAAAAAACAGACGACAAAGTCGACAACTTACAGGATTAAGCAAAGCCTTATGTGGAGAGTCATCTAACAATAATGTGTTTGATTCATCATAAACACCCTTTTTCCAAGGTAAATTATCGTCATATACTTCCCATATCTTCCTCAGATCCTTGCAAACTAAGGGTTTGTGCCTGTTTTCTAGAGTATAGAGCCCTGTTTTAGTACACTGGGACAAATCCTGAAAAAAGTACAATCAAAGAATTAACTTACACAGTTACACCATATTGAAAGAAAATTTTGAAAATAAAAATAAAAAAATTGTAACCAATTAAATGTAAACACTGATACTTATTAGTACATAATGATGATAGATATTTTTTTATTAATCTGGGAGCAGTAAAATTAAAGTCCGTGTTAAGAAACTTTCCCTCAAATACACTGCACAGCCCAGGAAAGACAACATGAGCAACTTCCGGTGCTAATTTGTAAATAACCAAGGACCAAATCAAAGGTGTTACCCAAATATTAAGCCTAAGTTATTGGTTGTTTCCTTATTAAAATGAGCGTTACCATTTCACATGATGACAGGAAAATTACTTTCCACAGTAAAATCCTTATAATTGAACTCACAATAATCTAAATTTGGCACGAGTATATATCAAGAGAAGAGGCTTGCGAGGCTCAAGGTTGTGCATAAATTTCCCACGAACATTATGTTCTCAAAACTATTGTTCTATAGTAATAGCAGGTTTCACTATAATTTCGAACTTAAAAGCGTTTTTTTTTTTTTTGGTCAAGGAAGTGAAGGATTCTTAGATAAGTTATTAAGTAGTTTAGGGATATTCCTAATCGCTACCATTGTTGTTGACTTTTTAGATTGCTACATTTTCTGTAGGATTGGCTTCTCCAAATGGTACCGATAGTATCACTGATAATCCTTTAATTTTAGATTAACATTAGAGAAAAAAAATGGCGAAAAGTAAGAAAGTAAATAGTGAAATTTAGATGCTTGAAGATGAATATACTAAATTGCTTGTTGCTTGAGGAGAGGAAAAATATCGAATTGAATTTATTTTGACCTTTATTATAAAATATTTAATTAAGGTGAAGGAGTTTCTTACTCTGACAAACAAGTCAAAAGTTTAGGTGCACCATGAGTAAGTCAAAAATATGAGCCACGCGGAAAAGTACCACCCGCAAAAGTCAATACCACCATGGTACCATTGAGAATATCCAATTAGTTTATATACATTTAGTGTAGAAGAATTTATTTATATGTTTTATATGTGGCGCTATGAGTTAACTAAATAATCAGTTTGTTTACGTTTTAGGATTTTTATTCCCTGCATAAGTCATGTAATCCCGCGTATATTATTAGAGTTGATTATTGTAATATTATAAAATATTGAATTGGGTCTCTTTCAGGGCTGGATTCATAACTTTTCTCCCTTCTGCAGTTTGAAAATCCTTCTGCGGGTAATCCACCCAAATTTATACTTTTTTTGGTTTGTTATCATTAATAGTTTTTTCAATAAGTTGGTGATGTAGGACATACGATTACAAACGAATATAAGCAATGAATTATACGATATCCCAAGAATAATTGATTAATATTATTCCCCCAAAAAAATGTATAATAAAAGCTGAATAATATATGGGGATTACATCATTGTATATAGAGAATAGAATGCCAAATTAAGTAATCTAATGGACCACGGCCCAATAACAACTGGGCTTCTTTTATAATCTACTAAATATAAACTACTCAACCCACATATAAAACACAAACAAATAATTTTAATCCTCCCTAAACTAAATAATTAACATATATAAAAAATTCTCCACTCCCATTCCTCATCAACTGTCATGCATCAGTTTTACAATATAAATCCTACCTCCAAACTAAGATAATTCCTTTGTCCAACATATCTTGACTTTATATACAATCAGTGGTTTTTGTTAAGTAACCAAGATAATCCCTATTGTCCAACATCTCTAGACGTTATATATTATCAGTGGTTTAGTGGTTTTTGGCAAGTAACCTGCTCATCTAAAACCTTAAGGTATTAGAGAAAGGCCTCAACATGATCTTATACTATTCAACATTCACTAGGTGAGAGGACTTGAACCTGAGACCCCTCCCTAAACTGAGCTCGGATATCATGTTAGATAACCGGGTCATCTAAAACTTTAAGGTATTAAAGGAAGGTTCCAACACGATCTTATACTACGAAACAATTTTAAAACCAATTGTCTTTTTGCACCCAAAATTTATTAAGTACTAGGCCATTTACCTAACTATAGCCCCGAAAGTGATTGAAGTTGGGCTTGCTTAAGTGCCTCGGGCTCTTCAATTATATATAGACAGATATGGAAAAAAAACTAGTGGCAACTATAGCCCAGAAAATTATTGAAGTTCGGAGCCTCAGACTCTTCAATTATACACAGACAAATATGGGGAAAAAAAAAAGGGAACCAGTGGCACATACCCAAGAGAATACCAAATTGTGCTTCATATCTCCCAGCAAATAATCAATCACCCGATCAGCTATCTTCCTAGACATATGAAAGCAAAATAGTAAGCAGTAGAAGCAAGGAAAAAATATAGCGGGAGAACAAAACAAAAGAATAGCCAATTTAAGCTTAACAAGTACTTGGATCTTGAAGACCAAATCCCCACATCGAAATTGTCGAAGCAAAACCTTAAAAATTCTTGATAGAAGGGTCGCTTGAAAACTGTGACATGAAGCAACAAAATGATTAAAAATTTGAGTGTTTTATGCTTATTGTCAACATATTTTGAGTACAAAGGTTCATTAAATATGAAATATTTAGTTCTCACTGGCTCGTCTTAAGATATTTATGTCTCCTTTGCGGTCCTTTGGTGGAGGAGAAACTACATCTGCAAGAACCCCATTCACATCAAGAATAAGCAGCTTTTTTCTTGAAAATGCTCTTGGGACGATTACTGGAGGAGGACGTGAAACAAGTAATCTGTCCGCTTTGTCAATGGTTGTTGAAGAAACATGTTTTGTCATCACTCTACTCAACGATGGATGTTTTTTATGAACCATGTTTGTAGCAGGGCTTCTTTTGGAACAAGTAGAAGAGCAACGAAATGCATTGTCACATATAAGAGTAACACAGTTTTCTATACCCTCTGATTTTAAGTGAGGGTCACGAAGGAGTGCACCATGATCACGTTGAGATTCATGAGAAAATGACTTCATCATGCCATCGGAGTCCCTCTCCACAAGTACGGTCTCGTCTAAGAAGTAAAAACATATTTAATAGTAAGAATGTACAGTGCTACGTCTGGTGTAAATGTATGACATGGCAATGGAACAGTGCACAGTTTTGCCATTACTGTATTTGTTTAAATTCTAACATGGAGGCGTATATAGGTGTGCGATTACTTAATATTAAAGAAATAATATATCCAGTTACCATGATAAACCTTAGAACATTTTCTTGAAGATTTAGATTCTTGAACTTGAGGCTGATTTGTACTTGGTTCATCATTATTTCCCTTTCGATAGTAGTCATCTGCTAGCTTAAGACCAGACCCAGTTACTAATTCATTATTGCTCCGAATGCAATATCTTTCATTAAACTTCTGCTTCAACAGTCCTCTTGGCAGTTCCTTACCTGTTGGCTCTGCACTCCCTTTGACAAGATTTTTTGCTGTATTTACTTCCATTTTGAGATTTCCGAAAACGGAATATTGCACGATTAACTCTATTTTGCTTTGCGGAAAACTCCCGACTAATTTTTTATGTCCAGTTGTCGAAGAACTCCAAATATTTATACGATGATGGACCAACATATCCTACAGCATCGTTGATCATTCATTGATTGTACCAAATTTATCAAGCAGAAGCAACAGCCACTGGAAAAATATATTCACAACAGTGAGTTAAATTTGGACATGTAACTGAGAATAAACCACAGACAACAAGCAATTAAAGGCATAACACATCAAGGAAAATTCTCAATTGGCAAATGAACAAAAAGAATGGTTATATATATTAATTTAACCCTGAAAAATTTCTTTGACAGTTTTTTTTTTTTTAAGTTTAATTTGGTTCACTTGTAACAATAACCAAGGGTGTCTCATATCTATATATAAACAGTTAAAAAGAAGCAAAATGCAATGGAACGTATGGAAGCTTAGTTTAAAAAAGCGAGAGGTGGCCCAAGGCATTTAGGTCTCTGAAAGCAGAGGCGCGAAGAGATAAAACAAAAGTGAGCGCTTGAAAACAATGAAATCGTGAGACCCATAGACACATTGTAATAAATGAAACATAGGAGTAATCAAGTGTTACAAATCAAAGATAAACATTAAATGATGAAACATAATAAAAAATATAAGCATTGTACTTTAGGCAAATGATCTAATTTAGGTATGATTTGGTCGTAAAATATCATAATTTTTTCCTTAAATTGAATTACTAAATATATTCCACTCGCATTTGTCATATGTTTTAATTGTATTTTATATATGTTTTTTATTAATCTGATAGAATCTAATTTTAGAATTGATTATAAAAATATATATTGTTAACTCCTATACATTAAACTTTACCGAAAATATAGCAAATTGAAATATATCCCTATTAGACCCGGCAATTTCGGACACGACACGACTTACACGACACGAAAATTTAGTGTTTGTGTTTGTATTTTTAGTACACGACACGAAAGTACACGAACACGAAAGTATACTGTCGGGATTTAGTGTCGA
>PHNY01201610.1:5712-18308 GCA_003724115.2 Anethum foeniculum | reverse complement strand
GGGGGGGACATCATAGAGAATTTTTTTCCATTTACATTGGGCAGCGGTGTACAATTGTTGGAGAAATTGGGATCGGTATCCACAAATTGGAAGCTACAAGAGATGAAGTTTGAAGTGGGTAGGGAGACAATGACATTGCGGGGGGGTCCCTCTCTGGAGCATTCAAAAATATCCTTAAAGCCATGATAAAGACTACAAAAAAAGGAGGTGGATTTTTAGTGGAACTTGAACAACGGGAAACACCAAGCTCTGCAGAAATGGATGAAGGGCTGGCAAATAAAGTCCCTCAATTTTTACAATCCACCTTGTGTCAACACGGACAGGTTTTCAATATGCCCCAAAGGGGCTTCCACCTCAACGTGACAGAGAGCACACCATCATAATGAAAGAAGGAAGCAACCCTATTAGTGTTCGTACCTGTCGTTATCCGCAATTCCAAACGACTGAAATAGAAAAGTTAATTAAAGAAATGCTAGAGGCAAGAATCATCCAACCATCTTGTAGTCCATATTCTAGCCCGGTCTTATTGGTTAAAAAAAAAGATGGTTCATAAAGGTTTTGTGTCGATTATCGGGCCCTAAACAAGGAGACGGTTCCGGAAAAGTACCCAATTACGGTTATAGAGGAGTTGTTAAACGAATTGTATGGGTCAAAAATATTTTCCAAGCTTGATCTTAAGTCGGGTTATCACCAAATTAGAATGAAGAATGAGAATGTGCCCAAAACCACTTTTCGCTCTCATGAAGGGCATTATGAATTCTTGGTTATGCCGTTTGGGTTAATCAATGCCCCATCTACGTGTCAATCATTAATAAATGAGGTATTCAAACCCCTTCTTCGGAGGTGTGTACTTGTGTTCTTTGACGATATTTTAATTTATAGCTCTAACGAAGAGGAGCATGTCAAACATTTGGAGCTGGTTTTAGAAACTCTTGAGAAGCATAAACTATTTGTAAATTACAAAAAATGCGAGTTTGGTAAAGAGGAAGTCGCCTACTTAGGTCACCTAGTTTCTGCACAAGGAGTATCCGCTGATTCAAGCAAGGTCAAAGCAATGCTTGACTGGCCTCAACCCAAGAACATTCGGGAATTACAAGGATTTTTGAGTTTAACCGGTTATTACCGGAAATTTATATCTAGTGGTGCTCTGGCGGCACAGTCCTTAACAAAACAACTAAAGAAAGATAGCTTTAGTTGGTCTCCTGTAGCAACTCAGGCCTTTGAGAATCTCAAACATAAAATGATGAGCTCACCGGTTTTATCTATGCCTAACTTTTCCCTTCCATTTGTGGTTGAGACAGACGCCTCGGGAACGGGGGAGGGGGCTGTTCTTATGCAAGGGACAAGGGAACAATTTAAGTCAATCTATGAAAAGGAGCTGATTGCAATCTGTTTGGCGGTACAAGGAAACACTACCTTTTAGGGAGGCATTTCACGATCCGGACATACCAACAAAGCTAAGGTTTATTATGCATCAAAGGGAGCTTGGGACTGACTTTCAGCGATGGGTTAGCAAGCTGATTGGATTTGATTTTGACATAACTTACAGGACAGGGGTTTTTAACCGCGTGGCAGATGCCTTGTCAAGGAAATCGGAAGGGAAGTTGCTCTAGGGGTGATGGTATCTTCGAGTTATATAGACTGGAAGGAGCTATAAAAAGAAGCAACTCAAGACCCGTTCATATCCCTGACAATAAGTGATATTCAGTAATGGGGAAAGGGAACATCTGGGGTTTCATAGTGACTGAAGGGCAGTTATTTTACAAAAAGCGGTTGGTAATTCCCAAGTCATCAGCATACGTTCGGATTTTGCTAAGGAATATCATGATTCTCCGGTGGGAGGACATTCTGGAGATCTTAAAACATACTTACACTTGGCAGGAGATTGGTTTTGGCAAGGCATGAGGAAAGATGTATCAAATTATGTGCAAAAGTGTGAGGTATGCCAACGGAGTAAGCATTCAAATCAATGCCCAGCTGGGCTTTTACAGCCTTTACCACTTCCGTCTCAAGTTTGGGGCGAAATCACTATGGACTTTGTCACTTTGTTGAAGGCCTGCCCGTTTCAACAGGGTTTGACACTATTCTCGTTGTTGTGGACCGTTTGTCCAAATACGGCCATTTCATACGTTTGAAGCACCCTTTTACTGCCCAATCTGTGGCTGCCATTTTTATCTCAGAGATTGTCCGTTTGCATGGGTTTCCGGTTGCTATTGTGTATGATAGAGATAGAGTTTTCATGAGGATTTTCTGGCGGGAATTATTCCGTTTACAAGGTACCATCCTCCAAAGGAGTACTGCATACCACCCTCAGACCGATGGGTCAGTCTGAGGTGGTTAACGAATGCCTGGAAACATATTTACAATGCTTCGTTATGGGCCAACCCAAGATGTGGGCACAATGGATTCCATAGGCTGAATTTTGGTAAAATACAGAGCCTCGTATGACCATTAACATGACACCCTTCAAGGCATCGTATGGGTGAGATCCACCACATCTGTTGAGGCTAGGGTCTGGACACACTCCAGTAGACTGCTTGAAGGAAATATTAAAGGAAAGAGATGCTATTTTAGACGAGTTAAAATTTACGCTTTTACGAGCTCAACAGAAAATGAAAGCAGTTGAGGACGGACACAAGGGTGATGAAGTGTTGCAGTGGGGGAGAAAGTGTATTTGAAACTCCAGCCATATAGGCAAAAATCTTTGGCTCAAAGACCATTTGAGAAACTTGCAGTACGTTACTATGGGCCTTATTCAGTACTGAAACGGGTTGGGATGCTGGCGTATCGCCTAGATCTTCCAAGTGATTGTAAAATCCATCATGTCTTCCACGTGTCTCAGCTTAAAAGAGCAATCAGAACTGTTCATGTTAGTCCACGTTTACCAGCACAATTAACTTCAGAACTGGAGATGGTAGTGGAACCTGATGCTTTGCTTGATGTACGCAATCACACTACAGAGCAATCTGTGTTTACAGAAGTTCTTATCAAGTGGAGGAATCTGCCAGACTTTGAAGCCACGTGGGAAGATTTGGACCATATGCAGCAGCGTTTTCTGGACTTTCAACTTGAGGACAAGGTGGCTATTTGGGTGGCGGGCTAGGAAGCATGGGTGCGGGTGCGGGTGCGGGTGCGGGTGCGCAAGTGCGTGATACGGGGATACGGGAATTCGGCAAATATCAAAATATGGGGATTCGGGTGCGGGGGATACGGCAAATATTAAAATATTAAAAATATATATTTTATACATACATATATATATATATATATATATATATATATATTCCAAGTGTTACATTTTAATTATACAATATTGAATTTTCATTTTTTTCATTTGATTACATTATACATAATATTTACACAAATTTAGCACATTAAAAAGAGTCAATTAAAGAAACCAGCAATTAAATAATTTTATTACTGAAAAAGAAAAGTGAAGCAGCCAGTAGATAAACACAACACAGACACGACTCACACAAGTCACAACCAAACCATAAGAGTCAACCATACCAGTCAAACTAAGTTATACACACATATATACACGCTATACATACAAAACTGAAAACCTCAGATCGAAAGAGGGAGACTGGGACTGATAACAAGCAATCGAAGATGGAGAGTGATGAGGAAGAAGGCGGAGAAACAACGATGACGGAGGCGAACGGTGAACGGTGAACGGTGACGGAGACGACGGTTTCCGAGACAGCTAAAAAATTACAATTCGTGCCCTTTCCGCACCCCCTTCCCGCACCCCCACGAATCTGAACTGTGAAATACGGGGACACGCCACGGTGGCGCACCCCGTACGTATTCAGCCGCACCCCCACGCACCCCCGCACCCAAACGTATTTAGTGCGCAGTACGGTGGGGTGGTGCCGCACCCCTGCTTTCCAGGCACCAACCCAAAGAAGAAAGGGATATAGCCATTACATGTTGCCTAATGACTTCTAATCCAGTTGCATGTACAAAGAATTCTAGACACAAGAGAATATATCTAAAAACATTGTAAAATTATTTTAAGTGTTTCAGACGGCAAAAATCTAAAGACTGAAACGGAACCCAAAGATAATAAACTAATTAATACAATATAGGATTGCAAGGGACCAAAAGGATTATATTTTCTTTTTCTACATTTTTAAACTCACAACACATTTGTTGAAATATAGAATCAACAAAATCTTATGGTGCACTATAAATAAATCAAAACAACAACATATAAAACATCACCAACAGTAAACTGCTACTATAAATATGAAAGCATGAAATAATTTAGGCAAACCACTAACCAGAATTTCGTGGTAAACAAATGTGCGGAGAGCCTCTCCTGTCACAGTTTTAATCTCCGGTCTAAAGTACTTTACTGAATCCAAGTAAGATAGATAAACGCGGCGATGATTTGGCTGCTGACACTCTGCTCCAAATTCTTGAACATACATGCCAAATAGGCACACTTCCACACCTTCAATTTTCTGAAACAGCAATACTACCTGGTAGAACAGTACCATTCAATATGAGAGCAGAAATATACACTCTGCAGGAGAATCAAGGTCATAGATATATTGCATAACTCATGCTACCTTTGACTTATACCCAAACTCTGTTGGGTAATTCTCTTCTTGGAAAATTTCAAGAAACCTCTGCTTCACATCCAACTTCTTGTCAACCGACGACACAACTCTAATAACAAGAAAGTCTGCTCCTGGAACCTGGTAACACAAAGAAAGATTCCAGTACAGAGAAAGTTAGAAGTTGAGTCAGAAGTTGCTAATCCACCCGACCAAAAAGTAAAAAAGCACAAACATGCTACATGTACAGAGTTAAGAACTCTTCAGTAACTAAAAAAAAAAAAACTTTCCAGATATCCAAGATAGGCATGTACTAATTAGGAAAATTCTACAACCCATCTCCTAATATCTCCCTCACTCCTTCCCCTGAGGCCTCAAACCACGCATGGTATTCTATTTAACCTCTCTCACAAAAGAAGGTACACATAAATTGGGAAAAAGGGTATATTTCAAAATAAATTGGTATACGTGCCAATATATAAATAAATAATCTAAATTATGGATACATGTAGCTTTCATTGTATTTCATGCTGCAAAAGTTATATACCACTAGTTAAGGAGAAAAAATAAAAATAGAGTAAAAAGTGTACTATCAATAGTGGACTACTAATAGATAAAGATTGAACCAACATACATACTCTAGTTCAACCTCTTGTATGCACGAACACTTGGCCACATACACAACAGAAAGCAGCATATCAGAAAGTACATGTCATTCATTTGACATACAGAGTTATCCTTCATCAACAATGAACAAAAAAAACGTAACCACGGCGGTAACAGGTAAAAAAACATCAAGCAAAAAAAGTGAAAGACCTCATCATAAGATTTCCCCTGCGCCCTTGCCCTGTCCATCCTCTCCTGCTTCAATCGTTTAAATAATCTTTGCTCTATATGATCACTGAGAATTGTCCTAGGCAAATCTTTAGCTCCAAGAACTGCACTCTGCGGCAAGGGCATGCGTTCACCTCTTTCTACTTCATCGATGTAGCAGTTTGGGCAAGTATACTCAGCCTGACCACCATCATTTCTCCGTCCATTAAACAATGCACAAATTTGATGTTGCCAAGCTTCACACTTGTCACATTGAACCCACTGCACATAGTTCCAAAAAGTTATATTTCTATAAATTGAGCAAGCTAAGGCCAAGAAGAAAATAGAAATATTAAAGTACACATATCATACCCATTCTTCAGTATCCTCATCATTTTTCTTCTTCTCTAGTCTTGCCTTTGGAATAGAAGTTCCATCAGCAATAATTGTTTCTCCACGGGAGTCATTATGGCACGGGATGCAGAAGTAATGTCGTGTGTCGCCGGCTCCAAAGGTGTAATACATTGCGTTTCTTTTAATGCGAGCACCACAAGGGGTGCAATATATTGGTGGTGGTTCAAAAGTAAGTTTTTCAACTGCACATAGCTGACAAGAGTTCTCACTCATCGAATTCTCCATGGCTTGATTCCTTTCTGCCTTCGCTTTACTCTGTCAAAAACAAAATATAAATACTATTTTCTCAAGTTGGCAATACAAAAACATGTATGTGAAATTAAAAACACGCAGCTCTCTTCTAGCAAAATAATATCGATTATTATATGCAACATCAAAATATGTATCAAATTCAAAATACCATAGTGCTACACACTAGATACAAGTGAAAGTTTAAGATTTGTGAACTGGCCTACATTTATGTGGGCAGTCTTGCCTACCACTTCACAATGTATACAAGAGCCAATTCGGGGTAAAGTGCATAAGCTACATTACTAAGATTAATCTTAGATCTACTTTAACCGATAAGACACTAACCTGATTGACATATAACATGGTCTATGCATGTGCAAAATACTTTAGAATGATGATATTCTCTTAATATATTTAAATGCAACCAGTTACATAGGTGAGGAATAATGTAAGAGGACCAACAGGCCCTAAACATGTTTTCATAGAAAACAGAAATTCTGAAATACACAGGATTCCTCTCCATTTCAAATTGGTTTTAGTCCTTTCACAATTCAGTCTACTCCATTAGGGGGAGCATTACTTGATTCTGTTTTGCCTATTTTGAAAGAGGTAAACTTCACTTTGTAAACCTATTGTTCCATGTTGAAATATTGGTCAAAACATCTACATCCATTATCGGGCAAGGGGCAGTAACTACTTTGATGGATATTTCATCTCCTATTGGCATAGATTTAACTGATGTTATTTCTACAACACGTGACTTTCTTTAAATTTCAACAAGGTAAAGCTACATAGGAAGCTCTTAATTGGGTATTCAAAAAGGTAAAGCTACAACATTACCATGTTACAATACAATCTCAAATTAGCAAAATCAATTTCCTGAACACTTTTTTGCCAATTTTTTCCAGGAACAATATAGCTATTTGAAATCATTGGCCTATTATAGAATTAACTAAACAAACTTAATGACGAACAATCTGACATAAATCTATTCAGCCCAATTCACCTGTTAGTTACTTCCTACTAACAAGTATTCCCTCAACTACCCAAACCTCCCAATTTATAGTTATCCCCTAAGCTCTAAAATTGACTAGGGCTGCAATGGCTTGCAAGTTTTGAAAATTGTAGTCTCACTTCAGAATCCCATTCCTATGCAACAGATTGATTAATTGTTGATACACAAATATATTTATATTTTCCTAAGACTAATAATTAATTATGATATTGGTCCACAAGACAGAAAACTAAAAATGTAATAAAAAGCTTTGGTGGTGATGATTATGTGTTTAGTGTACGGTTCTCGATTCTTCCTCAAGAAATTCTTCCCAAAAGTTACTCATAAAAACACAGCTGTAAGGCATCACCCGCATTTTACTACCTAGTCTAACTGCATATTTCCCTTCTGCATGTCATTGTTCTCAACATTTTTTCATGAACTGACAAAAACTAATTGCAGAAACATATTTTAAACATTAGAAGGCATTATATATTCATTATTTAAAGCAACAGAATCACAATGAGTCACAGGAAATGCCTAGTTGAATCAACAAATAAGAGACATATTTCAGCTAAATACTGACCTGGCCAACCCACTGCCTGAGACCTTTGATATGCTCCCTAACTTGTTCTGGGGTGAACAGTTCAGTCATTGATACTCCTTGTATATTGGGCTTCCCGGACTTGGTTGCAGCAACATTGTCATTAGATAATGTCACAATCCCATGGCTTGCAGGATCAAGTTCTTTCTCGGTCTTAATGCTTTCTTCCTTAGGGAAGCCAGCCGGGTCACTTGTGAAAGCGGAATCACTATCTTCCATTCGGTTGAAGGTTTTATCAATGTTTTCCTTCTTTTGCTCAAAAACGCTGGGACTCTCACGAGCAGGATTTGAAAGGTTTTCTATCTTAATGCCTGCAACCTCAGATTTTATTACCCCGCAAGTATCACCAGTTTGGTTTTCCCCATTTAGGCCATCCGCCACAACATGAAGTTCACCGATAGAAGAATATGGTAAAGCAGAGCTTTCACGTCCAGAGTCAATGGATTGTGACGGCTGCTGCTCGATCTTCATGCGTTTCAAAGATGGTTGCAGATCTTCAGAAGTTGGAACAACTGACTGACTCATATTCAATTTGCTCAGAGCATCTCTGGTATCATTAGTTTTGCAAGAACCATTTGCTGACAAAGGAACAATAGACATGGAATCCTGATGAGCGCGTGCCTTAATATGCATCATTATATAATTCTTAACTGGAACGCACACGGGGCATTCTGGATGCTTGCACTTCTTGTGATGTTCAATTAATCTTTTGGTCATGGGGCAACGAGGATTGGGACATCGAGCTAGAAAGCATCCATCCACATGGCGCAGCAGTTCTTGGGCAGCAACACAATACTTCTCCGGACATCTCCCTTTCGGAGCATTGCATGCACGAGCATGCCGCAAGAACAACAACCACCTTAGCTGGTTCTTGAACTGCCGGTCACAGTGTGCATTAGCATATTTAAGCACAGAACCATTATTACTACAGGGCTCTGCTGTTTTATCAGCAACATTCTGACAAATAATTGAACCCTCTGAAGATAGGTTATTTTGCTGACCATCACCTTGCCCACATGTTCTCTGACTGAAATCCCCCTGAATATTATGCTCTTTAGAGACGCTCTGCATCATGTAAGGTCCATCTTGGGATCTAGAACGCCATTGACCTTGTAATACTCTATCTGAAGGAACTCCATCATTACTTGCAAACTCATTATGAGAATCTGTAACAAATGGTTGCTGATGCAGAATTTGTTGCATCTGTTCCTTCGTTTGAGACTGAGCTGAATAAATTACCTGAGAACTAGGTGGAATAGAAAGTGATTTATTAACTCTTGATTGATCTTCAGATAAGTTCTGGTATTGATTCTGTACTTCGGATGACTTGAACTGTCCAGAGAACTGAGAGTGCAAGGACTCCTCTTTTCGCTCTACCCCAAGCTCGCGCTTTATCTGACTGGCCACATTAGATGTCATCTGAGCTTGACTTGCTTCATTTTTAGGTAAAACATGTTGCTGCTGACGTTGGAGGTCTTGTGGTCTTTGCTGTTGAACAAATTGCTGTTGCTGTAATTGTTGCTGTAGATTAGAATGCATAATATTCTCATTAAGTGGATGTGAAGACTGAAATATCATCTTTTCTGATGTACAAATTAATTCTGACCGATTAGTTAGCGAAGGAGAATTCAGTTTTGGTGCTGACTCTATACTTACTTGATTCATATCCTGATTATTTTCTGATAACTCGGCAGATGTTGCAGGACAATAAATGCTCCCTGAAGTGGATGAATCAGCCATGCCGCTCACATATGCATCACCTAACAAAAAAGAGGAAACATTGATAGAAATATAATTAATAAATATCCTAAAAACCTTAAATAGTGATAAATCACATATCGATGTGAGGCTTTATCACAAGGGGCTAGGGTCTAAAAAGTACCCTGAGATATTTGTCGCTGATGTTGATCATGTTGCAACAATTTCGATGAGTTGCCATAAAGTGGAGAAGATTGGTAGCGCTCAGAGATTCCAGGACCTTTTGCAATCTGTATATTGTTTCCAACTGTCCCCAAGCCACTGGTTAAGGACCCACCTGACAATCCATATGACTTCTGCTGCACACCGGACCTAATACCACCACCCATATGACTGCCGAGGTTGTGCAATATACGACTGTTTTGACTGCCAAGGTTCTGCTTATGCTGCAGAGATTGTGCTGCAATTGTAGTTCCAACATTTGAATATGCCATATTGTCAGAATCCAAATTCATGACAGGTTGATTATAATTATTATTATGAATGTTATTGGAATTATTATTGATGTTGTTGGAACTATTAAATCCAGGAGTGGGTATCATTTGGCTTGCAATTCTCTGTCCACCAATTGATGGACCCATGATATTGCCGCTAGAACTAACTGAAAAGGTAGAAGGTGACTGCTGATATCCTTGCGGCAACAGCCCTGTAATATTGAGCACTGTTACTATAAATGGAAGGAGGAATTAATACCATTATGCACTTCGGCACTGACAAGAGTTCAGGAGTACCTTCAGATGAATTGAAGGATCCACCGTGCACGCCGCCAGAAATTGTGCTCCTTGTGGGCAAGAAGTTTCCTGTGTTTATAGCGGAGGATGCAATACTATTAGAACCACCAGAGGCAATCATGGAACTATTCACGGATGATGCAACCATCAAGCTTGAGTTTCCATTTTGAGGCATGCCAGGAGTTGGAATCATCGTACTGGTAGAAGATGAAGAATTGATATGTTGATGAGCAAATTGTTGGTTGGTGTTGTTCATAGGTTCTCTTCTAATCAGAACGCGTAGGCGATTCTCTAAGGTTTCCAAATTCATATACTCCTCCTAAATACAAAGGAAACATAGGGAACGTCACAATCAATACAAATAATGACATAAAAGTACGGCCAATTGTGTTGAATGCATTATAAAATACATTAAGTTCCAAATGCATAGTATTGAGATGCATTCAAGAGAGGGCAAAATTCAATATTTGAGTGTAGTTGGTACAAAACATCACAGACTAAAAACACAAGGCATAAGAATAACGATCAAACCTTTGAGGTAGCATTCTTGAAAAGACCTTCCTCCAAACGTTTTACTACATCAAGCACCTTCTTTGTGGTTCTATCATTGGCATGGGGCTGCCGACGCATCAGGAACTCGTAGCTAAAAAACAAATATGATAGAGATCAATTAATAACTTCATTCATCATAACTGAAACACGTGTGGCAGAAAAAACTAATCAACTAATGTATCAAAGCAAAAAGCGAGATGTCAAGAAATATTGAAAAAAGATATTCCAAACAATGCAACATTCATTATATCTAGTAAACGAGTTCCAAAATTAAAAACAACAAACACTCGGATCATATATACGATTAATAATATCATATCATCGGTTTACTCTTTCCATATCTAGTAAACCAGTTCCAGAATTTAAAACAACAAACACTCAGATCATATATACGACAATTAATATCATCATATCATAGATCACACTTTCCATATATAACCAATAGTACATGTACACCGTAACACCTGCCAACCGCAAAAATAGTAATCACCGCCGCAACACGAGTAAAACACAACCGCATTTGGCAAATATATATTCACATTCACTAAAATTAAGTCAGGTGTAGCTCGTTATCCACGATTAAAAACACGTCAATCAATCATCAACAGTAATCACCGCCGCAACTTTATAACAAGTAAAACATAACCGCATTTGTCACATTCATATTCACATTCACTAAATTAAAACAAAAGCAGCTCATTATTCGAATAAAAACACTTTAATCAATCAACAAGCCAGCAAAGTCCATACACCAACAAACACGTAAAATCGACAAATAATCGAAAGCTATAAAACAGTATAAAGCCTTACATTTTAGAAGTCATAAATCTACGTGCACTCAAATGGTCAGGCTCCATACTAAGATGACCACCACCTGAAGATTGTATCTGCGGCGCCGTGCCGCCGCCGCCGCCTTGACCAGACATATGCTGCGGTTGTAAATTCATCGCCAATTGTAATTAAACTCCGCTACATCAACCCCCAATTATCAATTTTAAACCCTAATTTTTGAAAAAATTGGGGAAAATAAAATTAAAAAAATTGATGCACAGAGGTGATGTTATAGGTTGAGATGATCGTACAGCGATTGAATTAAAAAAAGATAGAGTGATTAAAAAAGCCCTAATTTGAGGTGAAAGAGAGATTGAATTAGCGATGCGAGTCTTGATCGTACGAGTGATGTGAATTTCGGGCATGAATTTATTATTACATAACCGGTATCTTTAGTTTGCTGTATTACAATTCTGCCCCGGTACAAATGGGTAACAATGAACATGTATTATGAATTTTTCAGAATTTCTTTTTTTTTTGGTCAAAAGATTATTTAAGAATGTCTGATTCTATTTTTTAAAAGAAAAAGGAAAAGAAGAATATTTTATTCAATTAAGATTTTTTAATGATTTTGTGTGCATTAAAAATCCGTATGTATTTGGTTTTAAAAAAATTATATATTTGATGAAGAATAGAAATATGTAATAACATGGTAATAATAAATTAAAAGTACACATATTTTAATTAAAAATTTTAGATATTATTAAATTTTAAGGAAATTCCATTTGAATTGTAAAAAATGACTAAAATATGGTAATACTTACATGACTTAATATTATTGTATTTAAAAAGCAAATGACTCTTGATTATAAAGTATTTGTAAAAAAATTGAAACTTGATATTATATTCAATAAGATTATATGAATCTTGAAATATATTATTTATAAATCAAACAAATTTAGTTGAATTTCGCATAAATTTAAATTTAATTGAGTAATGAAATAACTAATTAAAAATTATATATTGTTATTAGATATTGAGTGCACTCTGACTTGAATACAAAGGGGGTGAAATTTAGACCTGGCAATTCGTTCGTGTCGTGTATTTTCGTGTTTCGTGTACTTGAATGTCAAGCACAAAACCGACATATTTAGGTTTCGTGT